>ARYC01001304.1:0-24054 GCA_000711775.1 Oxytricha trifallax | reverse complement strand
TCTGTTTTACAAATTATATTATAATTAATTGAAATTTTTATCCAGCATAAAGTCGCGTGCTTTCTACTCTACGATTAGAAGTTACTCAGTCTTATCCTTGGAGTTGAGACTATATAAAACTCTTTACCATCTACCTTTGTTATTACTAAGATACAATTGATTTGTGAAATTTTTGAAAATAAATAAATAACAGTAATTACATGTAACATTAACTGCCACTAATTTGCGAAGCTTTTAAAACTAATTTTATCTTAATTACATTAGACTTTTATCTTGGATTGTAACTTTCAGTCTATTAGTCTAGTAGTCTGATATAATATTTATTTAAATATTAAAATTTTATTAATTATTAAATTATTTAAAAATAAGACGATTAGACGATTAGACTCTCTGTTATAGCTGGAAGTGATTAGTCTAATAGAAAAATATAAATAGACTCTTGGACGATTGAGTTTTAAAAAGATAACAAAAGTTTAATTTCTGTAATTAAAATAAAAATCATTAGACTGCATACCATTAGACTTTTGATGTATAATAAGAGAAATTACTTTATTGTATAAATAAAAATATTAAATTCATAAGTCGAACAGAAAGTAATGAGCGATATTATCAAATTCACCAGCCTTGTGGGTGAGGAACCATTCGCCGTCGTGATCTTGATTGAATGAGTAATGAATAATATTCACCATTATCATTGCTCTTAATGTTATTGGCACAGCAGAGAATATAGTTCCATTTTCGAGGTCTTAATCACCGTGGTTGGAATGCTTCCTTCTTGACCACTGCTCACCGAAGATCATAATTTTGTATTTGATATCGCATTTGAAGGATATTATGTCAGAACTGTATCATGTAGCTTTGTAGATGTGAAGAGTGAAGGAAGCAAGAGCTGAGATACAGCACTTAGTCAAGGTAGCTATAATATTGCAAGTGCCGGCATTCAAATCAGTAATAGGTTAATTAAATACGACTCTATAAGGCCATTTATTAATTTATACATTAAAGTAATTTCTCTTATTATACATTCAAAACCCCAAAACCCCTTAGTGAGGTTTATAAGTGCTTTGATTAGTAGGGTATAGTTGGGGTCTTATTGGGGTTAGTAGAGAAATTAGGCCAATTTGCAAAATGAGAAATAGATATTAGCGATATTTAGGGTCTATTTATGATGAAAAGTATTTAGATTTACTGCTTAAGCTCAGGTATGGTAAGAGTATTAATATAGACTAAGTCAAACCAGTACTAAATTATGCAGCTATTGCAAAGCTCTTACACAAGAGTGCCTCAACTGTTAGGTATCACTGCATGTTAGCTGTTTAGCACTTTAATTCTGATACTTGAAAACATCCAGTAAGAAAATAAAAGTTCACTCAGACCCATATTGACTACCTCTGTGACTCTAAGACTTTAAAGTATCGGGCACACTTTCCTCTTGACTAGCGAGCTGTAATATTTCATCGCAGGTTTCCTGACATGTGTATCTCTCCTTAGACTATAGCCAATATTTATAGAAGAAATGGTATGACTTTCAAGACTGTCAACAGAGTAAAGAGAGTGATTGATTTTACAGTGCCATTTTATAGTAATAATTTAAACTATATATGATTAAATGCAGAGAGCTATTACTAATAACATCAAGTTCATACACGCTGATGAAGCTGTATTCACTTTTAACACCTTTATTAATAAGTCTTGGTATAAGAAGTATGATAATATAGAAGTCTATGATTAAAAAGTAGAGGTAGTCACCCATGCAATTTTAGCTGGTATAAGTGAAGATTCAGGCTTAGAGAGTTATGTTATTCACCCTCGCTCTATTAAGCGAGAGTAGTATATAGAGTTCCTACATAAGCTCAGAGAGAAGTATAGTAACAAGAGATCATCTTGTTTGTTGATAACCTCTCCGTTCATAAGACTAAGGAGTCTAAGAAAGCTTATGAAGAGCTAAACATAACTCCTGTATACAACGTTCCTTATAGCCCATAATTTAATGGAATTGAATTCTACTGGAGTTAAATCAAGACTCACTACAAGAAATTGCTGCTGTATCATCTTATGCATGACTTGCCCATCGATACAATAGACTTAATTCAAAGCAGCTGTAAGAAATGAGCGTAGATAAGACAGCACTTTGTGCGAGAGAGGGAAGAATGAATGTTTATAAATAAGTTTTAGATTTAAATGAATGAATAAGTTCACATATTAAACTAACCCATAAAGGGGTTTGGGTTCTCTTTCTTCTCCTCTTCTTATTGCTTGCTTGGGGCCATATTTCTTCTCTTAGTGCCAGCTCCTGCATCTATGTTCATTTCATCTGGTTTTTAGACATCTTTATAAAGCCTCTTGCTCACCTCATAAATTGTCTATGACTTTCTTTCTCTGTGAACCTCTGCATTCTCTTTCATAAGATATATACCAGTGCCAGATTTTCCTACAAAGTTATATGTCAAAGCTTACTTGAAAGATAAGGATGCTTCTTAAGTTCCTCTAGCCAAGCTGAGCTTATTAGAATGCCTTACTTTTTTCTAGTCTTCAGGAGAGATAGAATATCGTTTGTTATGTGCTTCTTCAATATTTCTCTGAGATACTCCTCTTTTATTGTACCAAGAACACCAAAGAAAAAGTTCCTCTCTGGTAGTTTATTAGAGAGTTGTTTCTTGGTAGGGAGGTAAACTACAACTTCCTCATCTTACATGGCATCCTCATAAAGATTAGTGACTGAAATCTCAGGGTAGTTGGGAATTTCATTTAGTTTAATCTCTATATTTTTAAAAGCTTTCTTCTCCTCGCAAAGTATCGCTTTCAAGAATGAAATTTTGGTACCTTCCATCGTTGGAAGGAATAATCCAACTGTTTAAGATGTTAATAGTCGTCAAGTTATCTTACCATGTAAAGTTAGGTATCGATAAAGATCTTCCTTAGTTCTGAATCTAGAGATCATTTCTTGAGCCTCGACTCTTTTCATTTGATCATTGAGTGATTCCATCTTTGTTCCTCTACCTATTAATGAATTTCAAATTATAATTTATAGACTTCTGGATCCTATTGTTTAAAAACTTACTATTAAATATGGGCATCTTATAGGAGTCAACCCTGTAAAAATACGTGGAGAAAGTTCGCAGAAGCTGCAACAAACTTCAGAGATGGAGCTCCATTTTTATCAATTTTGTTCAATTAAATTAGTACTAAAGTTGTTTAAATTTAATTAGTACCGGTATTAAATCCGTTTAAGTTTAATTGGTACCAATTTAATAGTACCAAAACTTAATTAGTACCTAGTTTTAATCCAGTGAAGTTTTAATGGAAAAGTTCCAATCCGGTTTAAAACTTAATTGGTACCAGTACCAACCTGAACTTTATCTGAGTTGGTACCATAATCAAAATTATTAAGAGTAAAATTAGGAAAATTATACTTATAAACTGAGTATAAATATGAAGTCTTAGAGCTTAGATCAAACCATCATTAATGCTGTTGCAACTCCTATATAGTCCAGATATAGCTATAGAGGTTTTAAGAGCTTTATAATAGAAATTTAAATTTGAATTTAAACATGGCGGTCAACTTTAAATCGTAGAGCGGCACTTTTAGGAGCAGGTCAATCAATGCTCAACTTTGGCTCCACTAAAAAGCCTGAAATAATTTATGTTGAGAGTGAGGTAGAGCTAAGAGCTCTTGAATTTGAAGCAGAGGTTTTTATCATAGAAGTATTAAACCAGAGGGAGAGTGCAGAGATAGGGGTTTAAACTTAAATTGATTATGTTGAGGAGCTAAAAGAAGAGCAACCAATCGAAAAGATAAAAACATATTAATGTGAAGACTGCTAGAATCATTTCTCAACTGAACAAAGCTTGAAGAGACACCTTAAAGAGGTACACTCTGGCAAAGCCAAGATCTATTTCTAGCTTGAAAAGTTTGATGGTAGGTATTAGTGTACGACATGCATGAAATCATATACTCACTCAGCTAAAGTTAAAAGGCATATGCAAAAGCATCACCTCAGTGAGTTCTTGGTTGAAGATTAAGAGACTAAAAAACTAGTGCCAGCTTAAATAAAATCTAATACTCTTGAGTCATAAAGAGAGCAGCAAGAGAGACTCAAGAGACAGAAGCGATTTGAATCGATGAACCAGCCGCAGGTAATACAATTTTAGCATGCTTCTAAGCGAAGTCTATGAATATACCTGCATTAAATGCAGTTGATCTCAGCACTTGTATTGAAAACTACTTGAATATAAACGTGCCTGCAAAAGCAAAGCTCATAGTAGTTGATGAGTATGCATACAAGGTGTATCCATTCAGTTATCTTATTAAGAACCAACAGTATTAGAACGAGTTTGCTAATGATTACATGGTACTTAGAGAGGCCTAAAGAAAAGACTGCAAGAATTTGCTTAAGCTAAATGGTGTTATTTTAAGTTATGTTTCATCGCATTAAGGCTAAAGAAATTTGAGATGACTCTGAGAGACTACCTATATCACAATGGATACCCTGATGATTTAAACGATATACTCTCAGATATGATTCAGGGTGTTATGGAGTTGCATGAACTTGGATATGTTCATAGAGATTTGAAGCCTGAAAACGTTATGCTAAATCTCTGCCCTTTAGAAGTAGTGGTTATCGATTTCAATAGAGCTTTAAGATAGGAGATTGTCACTTTAGCACAGGTACTTGGTACTCCAGGTTACTTCCCAATAAGAGAGAATTGGACTAATGGTTCTGTTTAATGGGATGTTTGGGCAGTAGCAGCAATATATTAGAAAGTGACATGGAATGTATGTCTTACTTTGGTACAAAGCATGAAAAATAATCAATAAGTTTGGCTCAGAAGCATATAAAGTAAGAAGATGTCTGCTAAGAAATTAAAAGTATAGTAGAGATGATAATCGTGAGAGCTCCTAACTATCCTCGGTAAACATTAGATGACATACTTGATCCACTTGAGAGAGCAAGGTTCAAAAGATATAATAAAGATAAGCAGATAAAATTTGTATGATTTAAGTAAACTAAAGTTCATTAAATATTCATTAAATTAAGATAAAACCTGGATTTTGTCTACTAACCCCAATAAGACCCCAACTATACCCTACAAATCAATGCACTTATAAACCTCACTAAGGGGTTTTGTGGTTTTGATTATCAAGTCTATCAAAACCCCAAAACCCTTTCAGTAGTTTGATTGAGTTTTTGATTGATAAAAGTAGACTGTTATTGCATACTTTATTAGGGTTTTAATAGGGTTTATGTAGGGGTTTAATGTTTAAATATTAGTATTTTAACAGAGTATAACAAGCGAGTTTTTAAAATATTTCACACAAACATAAGCTTAGAGTCATGTGACAGTTCTCTGAATTTTATCTTTCTAAGTTTATGTTTGATTGTTTCTATTGCTTGTTAATTCTCTTAGCTTGGCTTGATAATAGTTGAGTATGCAAGTTCTCTGAGACCTCCATTTATTTTATTTTTATCGAGATATTGTTTGATTCTCTGCTTAGAATCTCTCTCACCCCTGCAGCTAAAGTAATCGTTTCTTGGCATGTCGCTCTCTATTATTATTACTGCTAGAGCCCAGATATCCCATTAAGTGTCTCCATCTCTCCAATCCTCTCTCTCTGGGAAATATCCTGGAGTGCCGTATACATTTCCTTATGCAGAGGCTTGCACTCTTTGAGCTCTGTTGAAGTCAATAATATAAACTCTAAGAGGCTGAAAGTTTCATCATGATGTTCTCTGGCTTTAAGTCTCTATGAACATAACCTAGCTTGTGAAGCTCTTCAATCCCTTCAACTATCTGCTATACTATCTAGCTAATTTATCTCTGACATCTATTGTCAGATAAGAATTCTCTGTAAGTCATTTCAAGTAAAGGAAGCCTGAAGGCTACATGATCTTTACCAAGTAAAATAGCATCAAGCTAGATGATATGCCTGCACTCATTTAACTTTGCCTTTTAAAGAGCATAATACTCATTAGCAAATTCCATTTGGAACTTGTCATCAGCATGGAAGTAATTGATAGGATATATCTTGTAAGCATATTAGTCATCTGTAATGACTCTCCACTCTATTTATTCTTCAATAGTGAGGTAGCTTTCTAGGCAAGAATCTAAGTCAATAATTTTTAATATGGGAATCTTCATTGCCTCTATTTTAACCATGATTTTATTGATCTCAGAGACTGGAAAGTTCTTGACTGCATTCTTCATTTTTAATTACTTCTAGACTTCAACTCTAAGAGACTCCACTGGATATCTTAATCTTCTCTTTTAGAGGAATCTTTTCCCTGTAGGTTCATGAATAAAGACAAAACTTTAATTGTGCTTTTTCTTTAAGTGCACTTTGAGGTCTCTAGTATGAGAATATGGATTCTCACAGAACTCTCAGACATACTTCCCATCTTTCTTTTAATTATGAAAAATAAGAGGAAGACTTTAATTCAAAATGAAAATTAATTACATAATTAAGTATTAGGATTTACTTAAACAGAAATGTAAAAAACAAAACAGCATTGTCATCTTTCCACTCACCTTCATAGATATCTCCATCTGCATGAATTAATTTTCTTATTTTTATATTTCTGATCTTTGTTGAAGCCTCGTCCTGTCCCCTTCAAGTCTCTGCATTATTGCTGAAAGAGTATTAAAATAAATTCAGATATTTAAAATGTAACTTACAAAATTATTGTGAATGTAATCTTGCTTCATCTTCGTCTAACAAGTTTTCCATTTTGATTTTTAATTATTAATTTTAATTTACCAATTTCCTATTATAATTTATGAATGCTTGAGATATAACCTTGGCATATCGTTGTGTATATCTCTCAAGTGTCTCTTATAAGTTGACTTGTAAGGGAAAACTTTATTGCATTCTTTGCATTAATAGTCAACTTTGGCTTGTAATTATTAATGCTCTATGGCGGGTTGTTTAACCTCCTTCTCAATTTGCACAGCTTCTATGATGACCTTCTACTTAACTTATATTTAAATCTCAAAGCTAGACTGGTCAAAGTTGTCATAAGTAGGCTTCAACTGAGTACAAGCGTCTCTGGTTTATACTTTTATTAATGATAACTTTTATTGACTTGATCCAAGTAATGTCGCTCTTCTCTAAATGTTAGCTCTCATTTTAGTTTTCTGATATATTTTAATATAATAATGATAAAATCTATTGAGATAAACTATTATAGTAAAGTATAATGCACTCTGGTGGTTTTATTGCTGAGAGGTAAGAAAATGAACTAACCATAAAAGACTGTAAGTTGACATATTTAATGAGAATTTTATACATTTTAGTAAATTAAAATACTCCTAATGAAGTTTTGTTTCTCTAGGAGGTCCTCCAAATCAAGTTTGAACTTAATTTGGAGGTAAAGTTATTAAACATTTTTAAATTTAATATGCTCCTAATTAAGTTTTAACCTTAAAATTTAACTCCTAATAAAGTTTGAACTTAATTTGGAGGACCTCCTAAAATAATTAAACATTATTAGGAGCAATTTAATGGAGATAGATTGATAAAAATGGAAATCAATCTGTGAAACTTGGAGCAAGTTTTTCAATGCTTCTCCGTATATCTTTTCAAGGTTGACCTCCAGTAGGTCCTCCCTATTTAGTAGTAAGATTTTAATAAACTTAGAATGGATATCCATAATTTTAAATTTCATTAACATTTCTAGAAAGAGGAAGCAAGATGGAGTCTATGAATGATGCAATGAAGAGAATTTAATCTCAAGATTTAATAGGAAAATTTCGAAGTAAAGAGGACCTTTACAGATACTTGGTATAGCAAGGTAAGTTTTCATGTATAATCAATACAATTGTTATAGTTGGACTCTTCTTGTCAACTAAGGAGGGGACTAAAATCTCATTCTAAAAAGCATTTAAGACTAATGAAATAAAGATGATAGAGATACCTAACTACCCTGAAATATCAGTAACAAATCTCTATGATGATGCTATGAGTGATCCAGATGTTGCTCTCTACCTTCCATCAAAGCTACAGCTCTCTAAAAGTTGCCAGAGAGAAACTCCTTCTTTGGTGTTCTTAGACCTCTGAAACCTGAGTGTTTAAATGAAGTAATTTAAGAAGCTCACAAGAAACGCTACAGCATATCTCCTGAAGAAAAAGAGAAGTAAGGTATTAAGATAAGTGATACCTGGTTGTAGGAACTTCAAAAGCATCCTTTCATCTCAAGTAAGCTTAGTCTTCTGACTTTATAGAAATACCTGGTACTGCTATATACTTGATGAAAGAGCGCAGCAAATTAAACAGAGAGAGGAAGTCTTAAGTAAAGCATGAATTGAGTAAGAGACTCTTCAAAGACTTTTAAAAACCAGATGAGATGAACATAGATTCTGGAGCTAGCACTAAGAGAAGAAACATGGGTCCAAGCAAGCCATAAGAGGAAGAAAAGAAAGAGAAGGCAAACCCATTTATGACCTAATTTAATATGTGAATATATTCATTCGCTTAAATCTAATACTTATTTATAACCACAAAATCTCCCTTCTCTTGCGCACACTTAAGCTATCTCATCACTGACTCTTTTAGCATCCCTCTTAATAAAATCGACTGTATCTATCTTTAAATCATGCATCAGATGGTAGAGCAGCAATTTCTTATAATGACTTTTTAATAACCCCTAATAAATTTAATTCCATTGAACTAAGGGCTGTAAGGAACATTAAATACAGGTGTTATATTTAGCCTTTCATATTCCTTCCTTGAGTCTTTAGTTTTATGAACTGACAAGTTATTAAAGAATAGAATAATCTCTTATCACCGTACTTATCTCTGAGTTATTGCAAGAACTTAATATATTATTCAGTCTATATAGAACGAGGGTGAATAAAATAAGTCTCGAGGCCACTATCTTCACTTATTCCACCAAGAATAGCATGAGTTTACACCTTAACATTTTAGTCATAAACTTCTATTTTACTATACCTCTTGTACCAAGACCTTAATATGAAGGTATTGAATGTGAATACAGCTTCATCAGCCTGTATGAACTTTATATTATGCTCTTAAGACCTCTGCATTTAATTACATATATAATTTAAATTAGTCTTATAAAATGGAACATTAAAGTCAATCACTCTCTTTATGCGATTGACTGTCTTGTAAGATATTCCATTCTTTTTATATATGTTAGCTATCGATTAAGCAGATATGTGAAGCTCAGGAAATTGGCGATGAAACATCACAGCCCTCTAGGCTAGAGAGAAATGAGCCCAGTATTTAAGAGTCTTATCATTAATAAGATATTCAATATGATGCTGCTAAAATTTTAAGGGTCTCTTAGGCTTAGAATTAAGATGCTATCTCTTTAAATTCAATGCTAATAGACAGTGAGACCTCACAGTTGCTGGAGATTTATGGAGTAGCCTTGCTATAGACGTATAATTCAGAACAGGCTTGAGTTATTCACTATATTCATCACATCCATATCGCAACTTAAACAATAAATCTATATACTCACTGTCATAAACTGACGCCAAACCTCGCATATACTCACTTAAAATACTAATATTTAAACATTAAACCCCTTCATAAACCCTATTAAAACCCTAATAAAGTATGCACTAGTAGTCTAATTTTATCAATCCAACTACTGAAAGAGTTTTGGGGTTTTGAAAGGTTTGCAGTCTCATGATTGATAGTTTAATTACAGAAATTAAACTTTTGTTATCTTTTTAAAACTCAATCGTCCAAGAGTCTATTTATATTTTTCTATTAGACTAATCACTTCCAGCTATAAAAGATAGTCTAATCGTCTAATCGTCTTATTTTTAAATAATTTAATAATTAATAAAATTTTAATATTTAAATAAATATTATAACAGACTACTAGACTTATAGACTGACAGTTAAAATCCAAGATAAAAGTCTAATGTAATTATGATAAAATTAGTATTAAAAGCTTCGCAAATTAGTGGCAGTTAATGTTATATATAATTACTGTTATTTATTTATTTTCAAAAATTTCACAAATCAATTGTATTTTAGTAATATTAAGCCTGCAAATCCTACCTATTATTTGCTATACAGACCTCTTAGAGAGAGAGACGTTGGCGATGATGAGTTAAGAAACTCCGTTCTAGTTAATTTCAGCATTGATCTGATTGTCAGTGCCTCTTCCATGAGCTTCGTTCAGTAAGTATGTACCATATTCTTTATAAGAATTCTTCACTAGATATCTGCCTTTTATCATAGATTCAATATTGGCAGCATGTCCTCGACTCAAACTTGTGAAGTCGAAGCCTGACCTATGTAAACCTAGGTCTATTGTTTTGTAGTTAATTAATGCCTCTTTTAAAACTGGGGAAAAGTAATTTATTCTAATATAGTTTCTTTGATCTTAGCCAAGTATTCATTCTAATTAGTGCTTACCAGTATATCAGGGGATTAAGTTTTTTTATCTACTTAAATTTTATCAAAAGTGGGGAATATTACTGGTGTGGATTGAAAAGCTAGCTTAATACAGTTTTCTTCAGTATGCGAGAGCCTGCTTCCATAAAATCCTATGATTTTGTGAGCTTGCTGAAAGTAAACGAACGAATTGATTGTTTACTAAAAAGAGCCATCGAACATTATCCAGTCGTGCTCATCGACCATTTCGAAGCTTTGCTGTCAGTCATTCACAGTTTTGCTGTTCTTTTGCATCTTCATTAGTTAGGGTTATTTATAGAAATAGATGCCAGTATCCTTGGCAAAGAAGTTTTGATTGCAATTAAGTTGCATAGCATTAAATGACTCTCTAGTATCTATTAAAGTCTCTTTACACTAAGTGTTAATTTTAACGTACAATAAAGACGGATCTTTGAGTTTAAAGGCAATTAGGATTGCTAATGCAATGGATATGAGAGTCTTCACATTGACAATACCATAATGAATGAAACAGTTGCTGTTTAGATTCTCACACGTGAAGTTTATGCACAGGACCTAAGAACAATAAAATATGAATCCTTGATTTTACCATAGTTTTTCCAATTTAGTACTTACTCTTAGGAGTTCCTCAGGATTTCTACTGTTGAATTTTTATGCAGCTTCTCTAGTCTCATTTTCATTCTTAAATAGCTATAGAAGGTCATTACTGATAAAAATCAAAATATCAGGAAATTGTAAGACAGAAATGAATAATAATTGACATCAAAATGATAGTTGTTAATATGTTTATATATTTATGCGAAATTTACATAATAAAATGAGTAATAATTGTGAGATATATATGAAAAATCATCAACTGTCTTGTATTAAATAGGCGATATAAATTTCTAATAATATTTTCCAGAATAATTCTATTATAGGGAACAACTTATGTTTGTTATGAAAATTGTGTGATTGAAGGTATGTTAGTTTTAGTCTAATTTTAAGAAAATTCATATATTTCACTATAAAAAGATGAGTGCTTGTTTGTGATAACAATATATTATTTCTTTTATTTGATATTTGACATTAATTTAATTTTGAAATTAATGCAGAATATGTTTGTTATTAAATCGAAAATAAAATAGTAAGAATTTTGCAATAAAATCAGAATGACAGGAAATCAACTTACCAATATGCGTTGTTCTTCATAATTTCACTCAGATCCATTTTTAATTTAAGAATTAGTAATTATCTTCTATTTATATTTAATTTGTAATAATTTTTAATTTCAATTAATACATGCATATTAATAGCTTTTTCAAAGAAGGCTTTCATAGCCTTTGGTAATTGTATCACTCTCTCAAGATCAAAGAAGTCTCAATTTAGGTAATTCTTGATAGTGTGGATGCTTAACGCTACATTTTTCTATTATGAGCATCCAAAATCAACTATTGTGCTTTTTTTATTTATTTAATCTTACCTACCCATTATTGATCTTTGCTTTGCAGTATTTAAGCAAGGCCTTTCATAAAGTGCACAATTATGGTTTTTAGATGACTTCTTGTTTTTATAAGAAAGCGGCTCTTGTTGAAAAAATGTAGTCCTTTAATAACTCTAAATTAGAAGCTGAGTTTAAGGAGCATATTTTAAAAAGGAACTCTGTATAGTCTACAGGAATGTCTCTTATTAGGTTCAATCCACAGTCTTGCTTTGGCAAGATATTAAAAGGCACGTTCTTAATAAAAAATGAATTCGGTATAAGTTTAATGACTTTAGGACACAATTGAAAAGTAGTGCCATTTCGAAGCCAAAAAGCAAATTATGCCTGAATTAGAGTCGTTTAACTTCTAGACTACAGCAAGCTGCTTGCTTAGACATGCAGCCTAAGTAAAAATTGCCGTATTGGCTAAGCCTATTTCTTTGTCTAGCATTAGGGGATCTGCTAAGTAAAAGGATTAATACTTTTATTGATGCCTCTTCAGCTTGATTCATTTAATAGTAGCCAAGGACAGCTAAAATTATACTAGCTTTACACTCTTATTCAAGGTTTTAGTACTTGATATCAGATCAATTATTAAGGATAAGAGCCCTTTCGCTGACTTGAGCTTCATTTGCCATTTCAAAGTGCTATAGGAACAAAAATATTGATTGAGTATTGCAGGCCAATATTTCTTGAAGAATTTTGTGCCTTTAATTAATAATTTTATTATTTGAGATTTTTCAAAGTGCTTGGCCAGGAGTTCATGGCCAATAATTTATCCATAATTAACAACTAGCTAGGCAAGGGCCTTTGAATATTTATTGACTCACTAGCAAGGCTCATGCCTGTTTGGAATTCGCTTACTTTAATTTCTTCGTTGTTTAGATAGTGTGGTTAAGATTTTCAGAGTGCAGCAACTGGTCTCTCGGCTGTTCTTAGCCATCTTGCTTTTGTTATTGTTTCTGATTTTTCTCACAAAGTTTTTATAATCCAATGTCTTGTTAAAGATATTTAACTCCTCCTGCTACAATAAATGACTCAAATCATAGTTGTTTAAAAGTTGGAACTCCTCTGCTCTATTAATTTTGCGCTATCATGAGCTCCCTTGTACTCACCTTTGATTGCCTTGACTTCAACATCAATATTAGATATAGCTTCAAAGTCTCCAAAAATCCGATCCCCTCCAATAAGTTGAGCTAACTAATCATTTGAATTATCATTGTTTAACTCTAGTAATGGAGTTTAGAAATATATGAAAAGGATTCAGTGAGATGATACCGCTCTTGGCCTGGATTCCTGGAAATTTTAAAATTTAATCATAGTATTTACGATATTTTTTTAATAAAGTGAATTTTTTTAAATAATTAAATAAAGAGATTAATAATAGAAAAATGTTTGATTAGAAATCTCTTTGTCATTCAACATTAACGTAGGTTAAATAAATCATATCTAAAATTTTATTTTTTACAGGTGTTGCACCTGGTAAGACTTCGTGCGTCAACGAAGAGGAAGTTCAAGAAGTCACAAAGAGTATGGCACAGGAAGTCAATATTGGTGATGAAGATGAGGATGGCGAGAATGATGTAACGTTTTTTAGATTAACTATTACTATTGCTGTTATTACTATAACTATTATTCTATATTAATTTTTTAATTCACTTTATTTTCTTGGGGGGGGAAGTTTCCTGCCCCAAAATTTTATATGCACCCTAGGGGGGAAGTTTCCTGCCCCGAAAAAGGTAGTTTCCTGCCCCCTTCGGAAGTTTCCTGCCCCATACATAAAAATATGTAATTTTTATAATTTTCAAAGAATCTTTATCATCAATTATGATGCAGTTTTTTTAAATTTAGCTTCAAATATCATTTCTACCTTAATAATAAATTTAAAATTTATTGAATATTACATTAATTATTAATAAAAAACACTTATTTTAGGCTTGTTAATAATATATAATTTGATAAAAAAATAATTATGTACCTTGAAAATTATATAATAATAAATGTTGTATAGTACATGATTATGGTAACTGAAATTGAAATTTATTTGTTTCTATTAAAATTATTGCAAAAAACATAAAATTTAATGTTGGGGGCAGGAAACTACCTTTTGGGGCAGGAAACTCTCTGGGGGCAAGAAACTTCCCCCCCCCCATTTTCTTTAATAAATATCATGATTACTTACTGGATTTTAATTTTAGTAGGTGGATATAAAAAAGCACCACTGTATTCTTCAAAATTACTATATAAAAAACCCCTCTTCTTCGTTATCATGTGGATTTAATTCAAATAGGCAGCAATCCTTTTATATAGTTTTTGCATATAAAAACATTATAGAATGATAAAAGTAAGCTTGAAATAAATTTTGGGCCCGTCATGTAACTTTTAAGTTAATTCCAGGGCAGAGCAGGGCTTATAGAAGAATATCTTATATAAAATATCAAAAAATCCAAGACGCTTGTGGCTGAATTAAGCTTGTACTGTTAACAAAAATTACATATACATTGGAATTGTGCAATGAAGGGGTAGTGAAATGCAAAGGCACACATTTTAGAAAATCGCAGATATAGTTTAGGAGGGTCTAGATTGGCTTTGGATTTTAGACTCCAGGACTGGATTTTAGGTCCTCTGAGAGGAGTGAATTATGCTAAGTTTAATTTTGAAAAATTAACCAAGCTACTTACTGGATTTTATGCTCATGAGTAATCACCATACTAAAGAGATTAGACCTATTGATGAAATAGCCATGGAACGCATAATCAATATTGGTCAGAACTTTATAAAATCTCCTTTTGAAATCTCATTATATAGACTTCTCATAATAGCTTAAATTGAAGCCTTTTAAATTTCCTTATTTATCGATATCAATTAAACTTTTTATCAATTTAACATTTCTTTAAGAACATAAGTTTTGAGGTATATATATTTATATATTATATATAGCTACAATGTGACTCATAGATGTGAGAACAGTTGATCCTTTATACATGGTAGTATACTAGGGACAAGAATCTTTTAAAAACAGTAGACTTCCATTCTTTTGTAAACAGAGCTTTTCATCTTTTTCTTAAACCTTTAAATTTTCTTTGTCAAATTCTTCTTTGACTTCTTTGTTTTTGTGCTTTTCTTCCTATTTTCTGATATTGATCATTTGAATTGTTTCTCCTTGGTCTAATATTATAAAAACTTATTGTAAAATATTTTAACATATATCTGAGTTCTCATTTATGAATAACCGAGTTCATAATTGTAGAAATGAGATATGTTATGGATTCGAGAAAGAATGCTAGTTTTTTAAGGAATATGGTAGTGATATTCTTAAGATTGTCATAATTGAAGAGTCTTGCTATATTAGTAATATCTTCATAGGTTTATAAGAAAGATTAGTTCTATATTTTATGTTTCCTTCAAGTTCAGCATCATTCATGACCATTGTTTTATGATTAATTAAAATTGATTTTAAATTAAAATCATCTGAAATTTTATTAGGAATAATGTTTGTTGAGTTAAAGAATCAATCGCTCATGTTATATACAGAATGTTGAAAATTTCAATTAACCATTTTCTGATTTCGAATATTCACCTCAAGCTTGGTAAAGTATAAAATCACTTCAACCTGCAAAGGACCTCTAAAAGCTATTCTAAGACTATAAAATCTTGCTTACAACAAAATGACTTGTTACATATACTATAAACTAATAGAAATTTATAGAAAAAAAAGACATTCATAAAAAATTTGAAAAAAAAAACTGAAAAATAAAATAAAATCAAATTATAGCAATAGTAATCATAATTTATAATAGGAAATTGATAAATTCAAATTAATAATTATAAGTTAAAATGAATACAGAAATGAACACGATGGAGATATATATTCACAAAATTTTTGTAAGTTACATTTTAGATATCATTTATATATTTAATACTATTTCAACAATAGGACAGGACGCAGAAGGGTTTGAGTAGGGACTTCATAAAAGAACAGAGAGAGGTAGTCAAGGAACACTGAAAGACAAAGTCAGAGAAATATATGAAGGATATTGGAAAAATGACAAAGCTGTGCGATGGTTACCATTTTTATTTCTACCAAAAAGTATTCATATTGTCATTCATTTAATTGTTAATACCTTATATTTTCCACAAAATTTATCATAAATGTCAAGAAAACGTTTCATCTTCATCTTCTTTATCATAAATATTGACTTACTTGCTCCTCTCATTGCGACTTCTTGAAGTACTTGCTCCTTAACGCTTTTAGCCTTACCCCAGGTGCAACCCCTGTAAAATTTAAAATGTCAAATATGATCTTTGTATTTTTCATAAATGTTGAATTACACAGAAGTTTCTGATCAGACATTATTTTTTAATTTTTGATTAATTTATATATTGATTTCAGCTTATTTCAAAAAAATCTTGAATCTCATGAAGACATTTTCATAAATCAAACATTCACGTTACTCTTAGTAATGAATAAAATCACAGCTGTCAAGGACCTCTAAAAACAACTCTAAGACTATATATTCATTGTAACCACAAATTAGCTTTAAAGTTTATATTCAATTTATTTAACCTCTGTTTTTTATTTATATTTTTTCGATAGAAAGCATCCTTATTTAATTAATTATAATAATTTTCAATTATGGTATTTTATGATTAATTTTTATATTTTTAATAATAACATCTTTTATTTTTTTCCTTTTTATTTTTTATTTAAAATTTTTCTATTATATTTATGACAATATTGGTTTATTAAGCGAGTATAATTAAAATGGTGAGACAGTTAAAAATTAATGAAAAAAGAAATCAAATATAATTATGTTCAAACCAATATACATTAGTTAAGATTAAACAGTCTCTAATATGAATTAAGTTTAACTACATGCTTATTTAACTTTAATTTATAAATCAAATATGGAATTATTTAATTTTTGTTTTTTTCAACTTTTCCATTTCATTTCTATTTTAGGGCATCTCTCTACATTCTTTTCTTATCACTTTCATTGCAACTTTTTCTTAAATACTTTTTGTCAAAAAAATTTAGATATCTTCAGGGTATCTTCCTAAAAAAAAATAAAAAAATTTGAATTTTACAGTAGCAATAACAGCAGCAGCAACAATAATAGCAATAGCAGTAAAATAAGCAGTAGTAACAATAATATTAGCAATAATTAATGTGCTGGGATTTTTCCCAAAAAATCCAAATTTACAAAGTTTCCTAGTTTTTTGAACTAGTGATGAAAATGAAGAAAATGATGGTGAAAATAAAAATAGAATGAAAATCACAGATTTTTTAATTTTTGAAATTCTCTAGAATTTCAGCAGCACATTAATTATTGCTAATATTATTGTTACTACTGCTTATTTTACTGCTATTGCTATTATTGTTGCTGCTGCTGTTATTGCTACTGTAAAATTCAAATTTTTTTATTTTTTTTTAGGAAGATACCCTGAAGATATCTAAATTTTTTTGACAAAAAGTATTTAAGAAAAAGTTGCAATGAAAGTGATAAGAAAAGAATGTAGAGAGATGCCCTAAAATAGAAATGAAATGGAAAAGTTGAAAAAAACAAAAATTAAATAATTCCATATTTGATTAATAAATTAAAGTTAAATAAGCATGTAGTTAAACTTAATTCAAATTAGAGACTGTTTAATCTTAACTAATGTATATTGGTTTGGACATAATTATATTTGATTTCTTTTTTCATTAATTTTTAACTGTCTCACCATTTTAATTATACTCGCTTAATATTGTATTTGCAGTTGCTCTATATAAAATTAGGTTGAAATTTGTAATTCTGTTGTGATGGTAATGTTGCTCATTTTATTGGTCTAGTTATGTATCCGTATTCTAACTGGAGTCGTCTTTATTTGATTCTTAATTATCATATGAAGATTTTTTTAAACAGAACTCAATTAATTTTTTCTTTCTCACGATTAAGTTCCTTTTTTGTGAGAAGATCGGCATTCCTATCTGGAATAAACATCTTAGAATTCAATCTGGTCCATGTTGTGGGATGCTGATTAATCTTACTAAAAACTAACAACTTGTGATGAGGTAGGTTTTATATAAGCTTCTGCTTTGTCTTATTAAGGTTTTATGAATTTTTTGTTTATAGTAAGGAGCCTTAACAATTGTATGAGATATTAAGTCCACAATTGAACTATTTCAGTGTTGTTTTATATTTTATTTTGCATTTTAGTTAGTTGGGTCTAGAACTTGTTAATAAGTTGGTACCTCTTTCTCACAATGTTTCTGTTTGTGAAGTGATGATTCTAATATATGTAGTCCCTAATCTATTTTTGTTGGATTTCATCAGTTGTGTAATATATTGTGCTAGCTGTGTGTTGCAATTAGTTTCGATATCGCTTTTTTAATAATTTCTCTTTAAATCTTGCTCAGTACACCCATTCTATGTTTGTTAATTACTGATTTTAATAATGTTTAAGTTAATCAAATTGAAAACTAACTCTCATTTACTTGACTTGCCTTATAAGTCTAGTTGAATCATTAATTTAAATCTTGTTGTTTAATGGAGAATTAATTTGAACATTTGTGCATATTATTAAAATCATAGGCATCACATTTTATATATAGTTAAATACAAACTAAAAAATACATAATTTTACATAAATCTATGTTAAAAACATAATAAATATATAATCATAAAAATAAGTTTATCTCCATTAGTTAGATTAAATCCTGCCTTTATTGTATTGATATAATACACATAAGTAGTTGGTCAAATAAGAATAAGTACACAAGGTTTTATTAAAGAAATGGAATTATTATTATATATCATATAATATATTCGAAATTTATTTAATTTAAATAGGATCATAATAAATTCTTGAGCATTCTTTTGACATTAGGTTTAAATACATTACATTGAATCATTCTAAAGATAAGTAGAAGATTTTCAAGAGTAAGTATGCAAAGATCACCAAAAGTTCAGCTATTCATGGTTATTTTACTTTGTAATAGTAGTTACTTAAGAAATACTATGCATTATGTGGGTTCATTTTTTGTTGCCTGCCTGTAATTTTATTGACATAGACTTGTCTTTCAAAGTAAAAATATGAACTTACAGATGCTCGAAATATTTTTAACATTTTTAATTATTAAATAAAAATGAATAATTACTTATAAACGAGGAAGAATGAATACAAATTAAAAGTTGAATATTTTCTTTCTGCAATCCTTTTTAGTATGTGGTTAAATGACTTAGCCAATGCCTCATTCTTAGCCTTTTAACTAGATAACTGTTACTCATTTGCATGAGATATCAATTAACTACGAAGACAGGAACGAATACATATAGTTCACTTTGTTTAATTTCGTCCATAAGTTCATCCCAGTGATTAATTATTATTTAATTACTCTAGTCTCTTCAATTTTAATATACTTATACCAGATTTTGGAATAACTAATCAAATAAATTATGGAACTTTTTGTTTCTAAATACTGTGGAGGTTGTTATTAAGAAAGATAAAAATTCAGTCACTAATCTGCATGGTCATGGACGAATTCTTCGTTTTATGTATTGGTCCCTCCAAACTGCTTATCATCGTTCTGATTGTCTAGAAAGAGTTGCACAGAGTTATCTAGTTTGCTTAATATTTTTTAATTATATCAAAGTATTATGCAATTTATTTGTAATTATTAATTATAATATATACCATCTATATGGATAAGTCTCATCAAATTCCAACTGTATTTATTTTTTTGTAAATATCCCTTAACTACTTCAAGTATATCATATTTATAAACCTTTTATTAATAATATTAATAATTATAGCTGTAATTTCTTTATTCTGATCAAACCTCATCAAGACTTTGTTTTACTGACTTCCTATATTTCTTGTCCTCTCTAGCATTCCCAATCTTCTTCAGTAAGCAACTTTTTCTTATTGTGTCAACTCATCCCTCCAAGATTTACATTCAAGGATAGTAGTTAAAATATTGAATTTTTGTGAGAAGAAGTTCTTGTCAGTGGCAGTTGATGTGAATTGGTTAGTGGATATATTCTGATTATTGATAAAATGGGGAGATAAATATTTAAATAATTATGTTGTAAGTTAATAGACTTTTAAATAAAATGCAAGGAAGCTCACTTTAACTTTAAGCATGTAAATAAAGTAAATGAGAAAAGAATTGGAGTTTTGTAATTTACTATAAATATATAAACTATACATACTTTTGATTAGGCGTTTTATTCACCATATCTATTGCTATTTGGTAGGATTAAATACTAAAGCTTTATATTATATATTATAATAAGCAATATATCAATATTTAAATTACATTTTCTTAAGTAAGTTTAACAATGGTTATATAATTTATTAAAAATACGTAAAAATATTATAATATTATTGCTTAGTGTTATGTCGATTGTTTAATTTTAAAAATTACATTTACTTATAAATCGATATTTAATCTTTTTTTATTTAATAAGATTCCACTCATTGATTCATTATTTATTTTTAGTATTATTATATATTACATTAATAAATATATTAAATAACTTCAAGTTGGAATGCTTAATTAATTTAAACAGCTAAGAAAGAACCTCGGAGTACTTTAAGTTGCTGCCTTTTGAAGCCATGAATTTTACAAAGTAATCATAGCAACATGATTGTGATTGCTATTGATAGGCATTTCTCAATGATCAAGTCTCATATAACGAAGAAGATAATTGACTAAATAGAAAGCAGGAGATATATTTAATTAAGATTTCGATTACTCTGTGAGATAAATGCAAAAGCTATGAGTGCTGAGAGATTTCAGGGTTATGGCTACTTAATTTGAAATGTAACTTACTCAACTCTTATCTTTTAAAGTATCTGATTTTGTTATATTTTAATGAGACGTTTAATCCTGAATACTTTAATGTGAAGTATCATAATGATAGATAATAATATGGAGAGTATTTTTTAACTTATGGTTGATTAAATGTTTATTTTAAATTAAAAAATAATATTTCAGTTTTTGGAAGTTAATGAATTCTAAGCCTTCTGTTATTGCAAGTGTTATCATTTAGCTTATTATAAAGGCAAAATCAAGCTTAAATATATATAAAACCCCATGTACAAAACTCCTTGTATATTCAAAACCCCAAAACCCCTTCAGTAGTTTGATTGAGTTTTTTATTGATAAAAGTAGATTATTAGTGCATACTTTATTGGGATTTTAATAGGGTTTATGTAGGGGTTTAATGTTTAAATATTAGTAATTTAAGTGAGTATAAGCGAGGTTTTTGGTCTGTTTATGAAAGTGAGTATATAGATCTATTGTTTAAGTTGCGCTATGGATGTGATGAGTATACTGAATAACGCAAGCCTGTTCTGAATTATACGTCTATAGCAAGGCTGCTCCATAAATCTCCTGCTATTGTTAGATCTCACTATCTATAAGCATTTAATTTAAAGAGATAGCAGCTTAATTCTAAGCCTAAGAGACCCTTAAAATTTTAGCAACGTCATATTGATTATCTTTTAAATGATAAGACTCTTAAATACTGGGTTCATTTCTCTCTAGCCTAGAGGGCTGTGATGTTTCATCGCCAATTTCCTGAGCTTCATATCTCTGCTTAATCTATAGCGAACATATAGAAAAAGAACGGAATATCTTACAAGACAGTCAATCGCATTAAGAGAGTGATTGACTTTAATGTTCCATTTTATAAGGATAATTTAAATTATATATTTGATTAAATGCAGAGGTCTTAAGAGCATAATATAAAGTTCATACACGCTGATGAGGCTGTATTTATGTTTAATACCTTTATATCAAGGTCTTGGTACGAGAGGTATAGTAATATAGAAGTTTATGACTAAAAGGTTAAGTTTAAACTCATGCTATTCTTGGTGGAATAAGTGAAGATAGTGCTCGAGACTTATGTTATTCACCCTCGCTTTATAAAGACTGAATAATATATTAAGTTCTTGCAATAATTCAGAGATTAGTACGCTGACTAAGAGATTATTCTATTCGTTGATAACTTGCAAGTTCATAAAACTAAAGACTCAAGGAAGGAATATGAAAAGCTAAATATAACACCTGTATTTAATGTTCCTTACAGCCCTTAGTTCAATGGAATTGAATTATATTGGGGGTTATTGAAAGGCCATTATAAGAAATTGCTGCTCTATCACTTGATGCACGACTTGAAGATAGATACAGTTGATTTTATTAAGAGTGCTGCTAAAAGAGTTACGATGATAAAGCTAAAGTATGCGCTAGAGAAGGGAGATTTTATGTATATAAGTAAGTTTTAGATTAAAACGAATGAATAAGTTCACATATTAAATTTGTTTGAAAAGGGATTTGGCTTCTCTTTGTTTTTCATCTTAAGGCTTGCTTGGGCCAATGTTTCTTCTCTTAGTGCCAGCTCCTGCATCTATGTTCATCTCATATGCCTTTTATAAATCTTTGAAGAGTCTCTTACTCAATTCATGCTTTACTTGAGACTTTCTCTGTCTGTTTAATTTGGCTGGCTCTTTCATAAAATATATAGCAGTGCCAAGTTTATCTATAAAGTTTGAAGACTAAGCTTACTAGAGATAAATGGATGCTTCTGCAGTTCCTAGAGCCAGGTAACACTGATTTTAATTCCCTGCTTCTCTTTTTCTTCAGGAGAGATGCTATAGCGTTTCTAGTGAGCTTCTCAAATTACTTCATTTAAGTACACAGGTTTCAGAGTTCCAAGGACACCAAAGAAATAGTTTCTCTCTGGCAACTTATTAGAGAGCTGTAGCTTAGATGGAAGGTAGAGAGCAACATCTGGATCACTCATAGCATCATTATAAAGATTTGTTACAGAGATTTCAGGGTAGTTAGGTATCTCTATCATCCTTATTTCATTAGACTTAAAAGCTTTTTTCTCTTCACTTAGCAATGCCTTTAAGAATGATATTTTTGTTCCCTCCTGTGTTGGAAAGAACAATCTAACTATAGTTAATAAGTTAGTTATTAATAATAACTTACCTTGCTATACCAAGTATCTGTAAAGATCTTCTTTACTTCTGAATTTTCCTATTAAATCTTGAGATTAAATTCTCTTCATTGCATCATTCATAGATTCCATCTTGCTTCCAGTTTCTATAAATGTTTATGAAATTTAAAATTATGGATATCCATTCTAAACTTACTAAAATTGTACTACTAAATAGGGAGATCCACTTGGAGGTCAACCTGAATCAGATAAATAGATAAAGATGGAGGAACTTTCTCCAAGTTTCAAAGTTTGACTTCCATTTAATCAAACTTTCTCCATTAAATTGCTCCTAATAATAATTAATTTAATTAGGTGGTGCTCCTAATTTATTTAAAACTTGATTAGGAGGTTAAATTAAAGTTTAAAACCGTATTTGGTGGTACATTAAAAAAGTTAAATTGTTAAACTTCCCCTCCTAATTTTGCGAAAACAAATTTAGGAGAACCACCTAACTAACAAAACTCATTTAGGTGCATTTTAATGAATAAAATGGATGAATAAGTGTATGAAATATCTAAAAATTTAAGAAATTGAATCTAATGTCACATACTTTGTTTTTATCAAACCTCTCTAAAATCTTTGATGATATGCTTTTACTCCAGTATAAAGGTAGAATTTATACAGCTTATATAATTATTAATAGTATTTATAAAATGAGCGGTAACTTACTTAGAAAAGCGACATTGCTTGGCATTCGCCAGCAAAAATATTTTTCCATGAATCAAAAGAAAATTGAGACTTGTGATGCCTCTACCTAATATAAACCTGAAATTTTCTTACCCAAGGTCTCAGACTTTGAATAACAATTCAATTGTTAACTAGTAATGCAGAGCTAAGAATTATAATGTGAGGTACCAATGAATATTGTTGAAGAGGAGGAAGAGAAAAAAGAAATAAAAAAAGATTATTTTTGTGAAGAGTGTTAGAAGAGCTTTACTTATAATTTTGCTCTCAAACGTCATATTTTAGAGCAGCATTCTAACAAACCCAAGCTCTATCTTAAGCATGATAAGATAATGGAGAATATTTCTGCTCTTACTGTAATAATTAATACAATTATTCCAGGTATCTAAAAGTTCATCTCGAAAAACACCATGGTAAGAAGTTTGAGGTCACAGATCCTGAGACTGGTGAAGTATTTCTTTATAAAAAAGCTAAGAGACCCTTTAGAATCCTTGGAGCAAAGAGTTAAGAAAGAGAATAAACTC
>ARYC01001303.1:0-112920 GCA_000711775.1 Oxytricha trifallax | reverse complement strand
CTCGCAAAGTATTGCTTTCAAGAATGAAATTTTGGTACCTTCCATCGTTGGAAGGAATAAGCCAATTGTTTAAGATGTTAATAGTCGTCAAGTTATCTTACCATGTAAAGTTAGGTATCGATAGAGATCTTCCTTTCTTCTGAATCTTGAGATCATTTCTTGAGCCTCGACTCTTTTCATTTGATCATTGAGTGATTCCATCTTTGTTCCTCTTCCTATAAATGAATTTCAAATTATAATTTATAGACTTTTGGATCCTATTGTTTAAAATCTTACTATTAAATATGGGCATCTTATAGGAGCTCAACCCTGCAAAGATACGTGGAGAAAGTTTGCAGAAGCTGTAACAAACTGCAGAGATGGAGCTCCATTTTAATCAATTTAGTTCCATTAAATTAGTACTAAATTTGTTTAAATTTAATTAGTACTGGTACTAAATTCGTTTAATTTTAATTGGTACCAATTTAATTGTACCAAAACTTAATTAGTACCTAGTTTTAAGCTAATGAAGTTTTAATGGAAAAGTTCCAAAATGGTTCAAAACCTAATTGGTACCAGTACCAACCTGAATTTATTCTCAGTTGGTACCAAAATTAAAAATATTAAGCATATAATTAGAAAATTTATAGTTATAAACTAAGTATAAATATGATGTCTAAGACCTAAGAATCAACCATTGTTGTTGCAGTGCCTGCTCCTATACAAAGTTAGTATAGCCAGTGAGGTTTTTACTTATTAATAATAGAAATTTAATTTGAATTTAAACATGGCGGCTAACTTAAATCGTAAGGCATTTTCTCTTGGAACAGGTTAATCATTGCTCAACTTTGCTCCTCCAAGAAACCAGAAGTAATTTATGTTGAAAAGGAGGTAGAGCTAAGAGCTCTAGAGTTTGAAGCTGAGGTCTTTAAAATTTAAGTTTAAAACAAGAAAAAGAGTGCTGAGATGGGAGTTTAAACATAAGTTGAATTGGTTGAGGAAGATAAGGAACAGCAACCAATAGAAAAAATTAAAACATTTTAATGTGAAGACTGCTAAAATTTCTTCTCAACTGAGTCTAGCTTGAAGAGACACATCAAAGAGGTACACTCTGGTAGAGCTAAGATCTACTTCAAGCATGATTAAGTAGATGGTAGATATTAATGCACTACCTGCATGAAGTCTTATACTCACTCAGTTAAAGTAAAGAGACATATGCAAAAGCATCATTTAAGCGAATTCCTGATTAAAGATGAGGAAACTTAAAAGCTTGTACCTGCTAAATGAAAAAATAACTCTCTTGATTCACAAATAGAACAGTAGGAGAGGCTTAAGAGATAGAAGCGGTTTGAGTCAATGAACCAACCAGCAAATGAATTATATATAGCATGCTTGTAAGAGAGAGCTATGTATATACCTGCATTAAATGCAGTAGATCTCAGTTTTTGCATTGACAACTATTTACATATTGATATGCCTAACAAGGCAAAACTCATAGTAGTTGATGAGTATGCTTATAAGGTATATCCTTTCAAATATCTTATTAGGAACGAGCAATATTAAAATGAGTTTGCAAATTAATACATAGTACTGAGAGAGGCTTAGAAAAGTTAATGCAAGAACTTAGTAAGTCGACGGAGTTATACTTGGTCATGGTTTTATTGCTTTGAGACTCAAGAAGTTTGAAATGTCTCTAAGAGAGTATCTCTACCATAATAGATATCCTGATGATTTGAATGAGATACTCACAGATATGACTAAGGGTGTGAAAGAGCTCCATGATCTAGGGTGTGTTCATAGAGATTTGAAGCCAGAAAATGTAATGCTAAATCTTTTCCCTTTAGAATTAGTAGTCATAGATTTCAACAGAGCAATAAGACAAGAGATAGTGACTTTAGCTAAGGTTTTAGGCACTCCAGGATACTTCCCTATAAGAGAGAAAGGACAAATGGCTCTGTATAATGGGATTTTTGGGCTGTAGCTGCAATTATCTTAGAGTGCGATATGGAAATGATGTCATACTTTGGAACAAAACATGAGAAATAATCAATAAGTTTGGCTGCTAAACATATTAAGCAAGATGAAATATGCAATGAAATTAAGAAGATAAATGAGATGGTCATCGTAAAAGCTCCAGCATATCCACGATAATCATTGGATGATATACTAGAACAACTACAGACTGCTAAATTCAAGAGGTATCACAAAGATAAGCAGATAAAATTTGTTTGAATTAAGTACAGTAATACTCATTAAATATTCATTAAATTCATAAAAAACATGCGTTCTCTACTAACCCCAATAAGACCCCAACTATACCCTACAAATCAAAGCACTTATAAACCTCACTAAGGGGTTTTGGGGTTTTGAATCTGTATTCTATAAATATATAAAAGAGGAACTAAATCGTTTACTATGCATTTTCTAAGAATTGTTGGTGAATAGCGAAAAACGTTAAAATTTAGGTGTTTTGAGAATAATTCTTCCCTGTTTTTTAATTAATGTTAACTTATAATTTTAACTTAATTTTAGGGGTGTAGATAAATTCTAATTCAATTATAAACATTGAATATATTCATTTGGCCTCTAAAAAATTGCAAGCTAAGATAAATGCTTAATTTTAAATACAACTGCTTAGAGTTTATTTACATCTTTAAATCCCTGTTAAGTGAGTTAAATTGTAACATTACTTAGTAATTTGTTTTTTCGATTGAATTTTAATATGTATCTTATAGTCTATATAAATATATAAAACTATCAACGTAAATGATATCAATAATTTTTTTCTCTACATATGATTTTTTATTCAAAAATAATCATAGAACTATTAAGTCCTTATAATTATTTAAAGTGAAAATAGTATTTAGAATTTTATAAATTTTCATGGAACTTAATCATAGAATTTAATCACTAATTTAATCAATGCTTGAATGTTTTGATTGATTTCATTGGCATCACTCCTAGCCTATTTCTATCTAATTCCTCGATATCTTGCCTTATTCTGGCCATGTCATTATCCATGCGCTCTATCTCCCTGCCCATCTATTCAACATCTTTTGGGGGGTCTCCTCTAGACAGTGCCCAATCAAAATGAATCTATATTGAGGTGTTTAGTGACATATTTCTTGAATTTTAAAAATGAAATCAATGATTTATTTCATGAACTTACCAGCATATCTTTGCGTGAGCGCCATATACGATTGAATCTCTTTACTAAAGATTCACGCTCCCGACGATAAGATTAATATCTTCTTGCTAAGGGATAGAATTAAGTATAGCTTAAGAAGATCAATAGTAGAAAAGTAAGTAGATAAATGAATTCTAGCATTACAAATTAGTATTTAATTTATTGATAAATTATAAAAATGCTTCTTATAAATGAATTAAATGATCATATGAAATAATAAATGAATATTTTTATAGTTTATACTTTCAGAATTTTGATTTTGAAATTTATAAATTATTTTAATCTTATTGCGGGTTTACTTTGATCCCTTGCTTACTTGAGATGGATCTTTTCGAAAACACAATTCTAATATAGAAAAAATAAAATAATTTTTTAGCTGTTAATGTTTGGCAAAGCCAATAAATTGTATTTAGCTTAGCTCTTTTTTAGAGTTTGATTTAAGATATGTTAATGTTTCTTTACATAATTTTTAAAAGAAATCTTAGTCATAAAAAATCAACCCTCAGTTATTAAATGATTTCTTTCGACATCTATTAAATAGTTCATACAATAATAAAAATTTCTTCATAATTTAGTATCTCATCTTTACGCTTGAATATTTACAATTTACTATCTTTAAAACGTTTTTATTGAAAAATAAAATTCTATTAATCAATATATTAATTATTTTATTTACTGTATTATTTATTCTATAATTTCTAATATCTAATAAATTTTCTTACTAAAGAAATCAATAATATTTTCAAACTAATCTCGTTTAAAAATACTTTCTTGCAACTATTGGATTTATACTTAAATAATACAATTAAGCGGTAGCTATATTTTTTCTTTTTAATTTAATAACTAAGGGTTTTTTTAGGCATCTCTTATTACATGAAATCCTATTCTTTTATAACTTTTCTTTATTTTCATTTTATTAAAACAGCTTAAGCTATGTATTTTGTCGTATATTATTTATAGCAATCTCCTAAAAGCCATTAATTTATTGCTATAAAATTTAAATTCAAGTATTGATGCAGCAGATGGATGTTTTTAAGCTATCAAGTCAGCCACCACCCTTTGATAAAATGGATGATGATGAGCGCAAAAAGGTTCTCTCAAAGTACACAAAAGGAAATTTAAAGCTCAATATCCCTCTTGATCTCTCCTAACTTCTCTTATTAACCAATCATCTCTTGCAAAGTACTATGAATCAAATACAGATAACTTTCAAAGATCATAAGGGCATGCTTAAGATGATTGAGGAGTTTGGTCATTCACAAACTAAACATTAAATGAGTAACAAAATGTTTGATATTGCTTCATATGTTGAGGTTAAGATGAAAACTAAAAACACTTTCGCGTGCTTTTATTACTACTTGGAGAAGAAGTACATGTAAAAAGTCCCTCTCATTATGTTCTAGCAGATTACACAATACATTATTGAATATGCGAAATAAGCACTTAAGGAAAGTATAAATGAGACTTTAGTTGAAAATGAAGCACTTAAGAGAAGAATTGTTGAGCAGGTTAAGCTAGTCACAGTATTTATCTTGATAAACTAAAACACAGATTTTATCTTTAAAAAGATTGCCAAACAATTTGAGACACTCAAGGCAGCTCTTGGTAAGTTAGAGCACTTTAAGGATATAGACTTTTTCAGTTGGTTCCTACTTCATAAAATGCAAGATAAGACTCTTAAGCAATTTAAACTTGCAAAACTTGGAGAAGGATTAGTGTTACCAGTCTAAGTTCAGGATAAAACAAAGGCCCTATAGATTTCAGAGAGAATGGAATATGAATTTAAGCCCATTGGATAAATGCTTGAGTAGACTTATATCAAGCATCTTTAAGAGACGAATTCAGGGCAAACGAATACCAACCATCTTAATCATAATATGCAAAATGAGAAGATTGAAGTTATTGAGATAGAAGATGACATGTTTGATTAGAGGATGCTCGTAAAAAGCGATGAATTGCTTGATTGAAGACTTAATTAAGAAATTAATTTAATTAAATTTAAGGTTTATTTGATTTAATTCACTAGACTCTATTTAAATACTAAGAAACGGGCCTTGTTTTATTGTCCATATAAACCTATATAAAGGCTTTTGAATTAATGTTAGTCATAATTTTGCTTTTTCTAATTTCACCATACTTACTTTGAGAACTATAATTTCCAAAATCTTTGTTTTATTGCTATTTTTCTGATTAAATTGCTGTGCTTAACTTATCATAGTCCTTCGTGATTTTGCTTTAATCAAAAATGCTTGACATAATCTTGTGTAAACTTTATAATTTAACATTAAATCTCTAATTTTGAAATATTTTCATACTTTACTTGCTTTTAATTTTTAAAAGAATACACTGATTACGAATTGTTATTTTCTTATGCTTATCTTAAGCCAGTCTAATTATTAGTGCTTGGAAATGCCATACTTTTATTATCCTTGATTGAATTAATTTTTGAGTTGAAACTTTGAATTAAATTCGTGTAGTTATTGGAGTAAATCTAAAATTGAAATTCCATCGATTTCATAAATTATTCAATGACTATTAAGTTTACTATTTTGTTGATAAACTAGACTTAACTCTAAACTATAAATTTTACTTGCCACTTAATAACCGGCTATTAGGTTAAGACTTATAAGATTCTGGAGTAAAGTAATGTCTTTCATTTTATTTCGAACCAATGATTTCATTTGATATAGTAGTCTTATTGAACTGTAAAGTATTGCCATATAGACTCTCAGTTATATATAAATTTTCTGGGGTAATTTTTTTATTACTTAAAGTAAGCCTTTCATTATAGGTTTATCCAAGAGTACTATTTAGGGATTTCCGCTTCTTTTAGCTATAATTAATATAAATCATTCTTAATATGTACACTTATTAAGTGTTTAATGATAAAAAGTAGGATGCGTTGCTATTGATTGTAATCGTCCAGTCCTCTGAAATCTTTATTGATAAGAAGTTCAGATCTCATATCTTTATCTATATAGTGTTCATTCTCTGCAATTTCAGTTTCGGCATCAATTATCTTATCTTTCAGCATTTAGGTTTTAAAAATATTAAAAATTATTAGGAAAATAAGTTTGGATCTTGTTGATTAGCAGTCTGTTGGAATAAAGTAGATTATAAGGTTTTCGAGTTTTCTTTTTATTTTTATTCAGGCGCATCTTGAATGAGTTAGAATCTTTAAGTAACTTCAATTTAAAATAGAAAATAAAACCTTTTTTTTATTTTTATCTTCTGTATCTAATTAATTTGAGATATAAATATTCTTAGTTTCAATGTCTTTTAAGCTGTGATCTTATCTGTCTGCTTGATCTTAAAGATTAATCTTATAGCTATTGGATTGATTTTAAATATTTTATTGATAAAAATAATTTTGATCAATCCTGATATGCCAGGTTTATAAATTAGAAACAAATTCAATGATTATAAATGATTAAACCTATCTTAATTTTCTTGATAATCAGCATAGGTGATATTTAATATATGATCTTAATTCTATAGTTTCTAATTCAAGCTCTTTACCTCATTAATTTAATATTATTAATGCATTTATGTAGCATTTTTTGTACTTCTCTTCAATTTTAGAAATTTAACAACTTCTTAGTTCCTGTTTATCAGATTATTCTATAAAATTTATGTCTTATTTTATTCCCTATCATTTACTTAAGTTTTATTGAAAGCTGACAAGTTATTTCCATATTTATGACAATTTTAGAAGTCATTAAAGTCATAATTTTATTATTTTTTATTGTTGACACCTGTAATGTTGTGTTTGAAGAGTTAAATAGGAGTTGCGGTTGATTTCATTGCAATTTACGAGTGTGGATGTTGAAGTGAAGACTTTCTTTTGAACAAACCATGTTATTCAGGTAAAAATGGCTTTATAATTATCCGAGCATCATTAGATATATATATATATAAATATATATATATATATTTTATTTTAGTACAAAATAAAAGGCATAAATAATATGAATATAATTAAGAATTATTGTAAATTAAATATGATTTACCTATAATATTTATAATAAAATATTATCATAAGCTGTTTAGTTCATTATTTATATATCAGATTAAAATTAATTTATTTTAATTAACTTAAAAAAGAAAAGACTTTTATCTTTATAATAATTTATGAGCATGTATGATCTAATATCTTGTAAATAAGTAAAAAAATAGAAGTTGTTAATATCACATTAATTTATGTATAATTAAAATGTAAATTCATATATATATTATTAAAGCATTATTATTGCAAAAATGGGCTGATTCTAAATATTAATTAGATTGAAATAATTTTAAAATTGTTTTAGTATTTTATTATAAAATTAGATATTTTTAACATAAGCAATAATTCTATTTAAATAGATTATATGTTCACAATTTTTTAGTTTTTTACATATTTTTGTTAAGATTATTGTTACTTTTATCCACTATTTTATAAGATATTACTCATTCATTCTATATAAAAATGATATTAGCATAAAAAATAATTCTTACAATACCCATGAAATAAATAAAATATTTATATTCATGAATATTTCATCCAATTAATTTTCAGAGGTTTCTTTTAAAAACTGGAAAGGAAATTAATATTTTTAAACAATCGTCATTGCTTAGATTGAGACTATCATTGACACCAAAAGTTTGACTTAGATTTTTCACTTATTAATTTTGCAATTCATTCATCCCCCCGGTTCTAAAAATAGCTGTGTGATGCCTTTTAGTGTCTTCCGTAGTATTCATGTCTATACTTTCTAATCCATTATGTGAATCAATATAATGGTTTTAGTGATATATTTCCATTAATCTCAAATAATATGCATCTCATTAAATATGGAGGGATCCAAAATTGTTAAATATTAATAAAAATCAGTGAGCTTCTTATTCATTCTATTAGAAATCATAGAATAAGACCCAGTCCCTATATCATTATCTTCATTTGATGTTAATTTTCTTATACCCCTAGATATGGTCCCCTTCTATCTTTTTGTTTTGCTAATCACCGAATTTGAGTTATGATATTAACTTATTTTATCATTCATTTTAGAATCAATTAAGAACATTTAATCACCATTTAGAAGTATAATTAACTAAAAGTTATTAAGATCTTAAATAAAAAATAGGAATTTTTCATAAATTCCATAATAAATAATTAAAATTAATAAAGTATCTCCTCTTCATCGAAGGCGGACATAGTTTCTAAATTGAGACTTTTGCTTACATCATCATTTCTGTAATACTGCTATGTTTAATGATTTCTATTGACAATGACTCGCTTTCTTTTCATGAAGCCATACCAAAAACTAAATATTATGAAGTTTATTTTACTTAAAAAGAATGAATTTATTCAATATAATGTTTATCATATTTTCCTCTTAAGTTATTATATAATAGGAGACTTCCTACAGGAATAAAATCTCCAAATAAGTAGAAACATTCCTGAGTTATCGGGTATGCCCAGGTATTATTAATTTTACATGTAAACTAAAAAATTATATTTTATTAAAAAAATAATATATCATGCGAGAGACCTTCTTCTTAAAGTCTTTCAAATTCATGATAAAACACAGCTCTCATAATAGATATCAATAGAATTGTCAATAATGATAGAAACAAAATGACCAAAATAAATATGATTTATTTTTTCTCTTGCTGGTACAATTCTGGATAATCATGAAAAATAAGTGGAAAACTTTAATTAAAATTGAAATTTATAATTTAATTAAGGAAAAATTAAGATGGTGTTCCTGGAGCAGCTAGTCATTCACTAAAATCTGTAAGTTACAAAAAACATATCTAAAATTTTAATATTTCAACAAAACTTACCAACAGGTATTCCGACGTCAGTAGACCAAACTTTAAAGTGAAACGAAAAAGATGGTAAAAACAAAGTAAGTATGGCCAGATGGAGCAAAATATAAAGGTCAATATTAAAAAGATAAAGCTGTTTCTGTATTCTATTTCAGTAAATGTTAATTCGAATACATTTAAGTTTTATTTGTTTAAATTTTAAATTATAGCAATCTACTTATTTTTAATTAATGTCTCTTAAGAGTGATAATAAGTTATGTCGCAACTCCAAATAGAATAGCAAGCACTAATACACTCAAGCATATGTAGATTACGCCATAAATCTTATTTAAATCCTCTAAACTGTTAAAATAATTATAAGTTAGGAGAAGTCTTACTCTAAATTTGGAGTAGTGAGAATATGTATTAATTCAGCTATGTCTATTAGAAATACTAGAGAACAAAGAAGCCCCAGAAAAATTCTTGATCTTTTTAAATTTGTCTTATAGTAACTTAAATTCCCGTTATGTTAAGCCTTTACTATCAAAGCAAAATTCAGCCTAATAGTCAAAATAAAATTTGATTTATCATGAAATAGAGAATAAAGATATTCTTAGATTTTCTAAACTTACCATTTCCATATAGTTAGAATATAAGCTAACAAGTAAAACGTATTATCAAGAATAAAAAATACATAGTTAAGTCATTTAAAATTTTACAGCATATTTATAGCTAAAATTTTTTCACAGAAATGAGACTTAATTATTTAAGTCTTTCTGTGAGTTCATTTGATTATCCGTATACACCAACAACCAAATAAAAGATAAAATACAATTCTTTATATACAGTTCCCAAAGTAATTAAAAATATTGTGCCAAACATCATAACTCCTCGACCCATAAGTTTCCTCCTGACCACGACCGTAGAGTAAATCGAAAAAATAAGTAGACAGGTGTTCAAAGTGAGACTTATCCAAATAAATACACCTAAAATAGTTAAAGTGAGCTAATCATTATGATCTCTCAAGGGAAGCATATTCTTTTCATCAAATTGTTGTTTTAATATTAAACTCATTTATTTTTATAATAATTTTAGAGATAGAAATGATATATTCTAAACTTTAATCCTATAATTATTACAAATAATGTTTGATTAATTATAATTTTATTTAATAATTCTTACAATACTGTTAGCACTTTGCCTATTAAAAAAACTTTGAGTAGTACCTCCATAATTGTTAAACTAGCTGTTTCCTCTACTATGTAGCTGCTGATTAGTTATACCACCGCTGATTCTGAGATCTTTCTGATAATTATGAATGGAATTTTTACTAGGACCTTTGAATTAGGCTCCGTTACTGGAGACAGTGAGAAATCTTTCTTAATGATCAGGAGGTGTCTTTGCTTAAGTCAAGCCATCATCGTCTGTCTTCCGTCTCCAGTCTATTTTGGTGTTTATATGTGCATCTTTTCCAATTCCAAAAGGATTTTCTGAAAAATAATCCTCGTCGTCTGAAGCCTCGTTGTCCCAAAAAGTGTCTGTCCCACTTGAAGATTAGGGGTTTGAATACTTTCGAGATTTTATCACTTTATTTCTGCGGGTTAAGCCATACCAAAAACTTAAAAGGAGGGAGGTTACTGGTAAAAATTCTGAAACACAAAAACCTATGATATAGTACAATCAGTTTTAAATTAATCTTGACAATTTATTAACAAAATAAATTGATTCTTTTAATGGGGAGTTCCAATCATCATTTAATTCACTGTCCCTGAAAAACTTTCCAAGATCAGGAATTGTTAACCTATAAATTCCAAACAAAACCTTGCAACTCATAGATATAATAAGAATCAAAGTCATGCTTAGTACAAACTTTCTTTCTTAGTAGTAAAACTCTGGATAATATTTCCTTAAGACTACAATTAGCTTGCGAGTAACCACTGCCAAAGATATTAGGCCCATGCTAAAACTAGCAATCAAGAAGGTGCTATACACCATGTCATACTTTTAAGGGCTATATATAAGTATAAAAAAGATTTTCAAAATTCTTACCTTTTTTCGTAAACTATCATAAGCACCAAGATTATTGCGCACATTATACAGATAAAAATGTTGGTTAAATTCGTGTAATATCTTAGCTTTTTAGTTCGTAACTCATATTATTATCTGTCGTTAGCACGCTAAGTCTCTGCCATAATTTAGAAATTTATCCTATACAACTAGTTAATATCAGGAACACTTCATGGTTAAACAGGTTAATCATTTTTGCCTTTTGGATATTTTAAAAGATGTGTAATTTAATATATCTAAGTTTAAGGCATATTTGTACAATATTGATTTATTCTTCAATCACTTACCATTTAGAGCTGGTTAGAGCAAATGCCATGAGATAGAAGTTATTTCCATAGAGGAGCATTATATTAAAAACCATGCCAGAAATCTCAACTTCCCCATTATTTCGATCCAGTATATATAGAACCAAGTACACCTCTTTTATTACTATTATCATATTAATGAAGACAATAGTCTGCAGCATCATTAAATCCGACAGTCTCAGTAATTTATATAATCTTCTGGCAAGGTACAAAGCGAAAAATAGTAAAAATGTGTTGAAGACCAAGAGAGCACCCATAGTTATTGAGACTTTTCTATAGGGGGTCACTCCTTGTTCAAGATGATTGTCTGTTTTAATTAAATCGTGGAAATCCTGCAAAAAGGTATTGTCATTTCCACTTTTAAACAACTACTAACTTTTAATTTTCATAAAAATCTAATTATTAAAGTATTAAACATACATTAATGCAATATTTATTATAAAATTAATTATTTTAAACTTTCATACTATGTTATGTTATTGACTTGTTGTTCAGCTTAAACTAGCGAGCTCATTATTATAGATATTAAATTTATTTTTGAGCAAAATTTAATCTATAAAATATTTTTTATAGATATAGCTTCTTATTTATAAATGTTATACATAAATGCTTAATAAAGATCCTTTAATTGTAATAATTTATAAACTCTAATTTAATTAAAGATATTTATGCATTTAAAATATTAGGTCATTTTTAAAAATACATAATTATTATTATTATTATTATTATTATTATTATTATTATTATTATTATTATTATTTGATTTCTCCAAAATAAATTAGATTATAGAATAGCATTTATATTTTATCAAATGCCCCATTTATTAGTGTTTGAAGTCCTTAATCTTAAATCATTTCTGGTTTTTATACCAGTCCTTTTAATTGAGTATTCACACTTAAATCCATTTTTTATAGAATATTAAATTTTATAAGTTAAGCATGATATTTAAATCAATTTAAGGAAAACTAAAATTTGAGTATTATAAATTTTGTAGTTAATTATTATTAATGAAATGATTCTTTTTTACATAAATGTTCCAAATCGATAATTTCATAAGAATTATATTAAAATGAATTGGAATTCTTACCAGTTTTTAATATTAAAGTTTAATATTAAATGTGATTTGTTAATATAATAATTCTATGAATTTATTTCTCTCTAATCTTATATTTTTTAATGATTATCAATATGATAGAATGTGCATATGTAAGAAATCAAAATAAGATAGAACTCTCATTGATATATGGAGTTAACAAGGTACTTAAACTTTGAGTACGTATAAAATTTGAATAAAATCAGAATTTAATAGTTTATGAGATTGGAAATTTAGGAATAAAAGAAAAATGTGAATCTTTATTAAGATAAGCGCATATTAAATACATAGTTTAAAAGTAGAGAGGAAAAAACACAAGTAATCACGAAAATAGAAGAAAGATACGCGTTTCAATCGAGACATCATCCCATTCAAAGTTAATAGTATAAGAATATTTTTAAAGCAAATATACGAGAATATGATTTCTAAAACACCTTAATGACAAGTTGGTTAAATAATTATAACATTTTAGGGATTAATGAGATGAGGGTAGAATGGAATACAAGAGATATTGTTTCAGTAAAGGTTTTAAGGAATTTATCAGCTTGGTTGGTGAGCCAATAGGCTTCTGAGGGTGCTCAGAGTCCAGCGACCTTCTTGATGAAGACCTTCATCTCGTCTCTTGAGATGGTGCCATTTCCGTCCTTGTCGAATTCCTTGAAGCAGGCCTCGAAGTCAGATTCGGAGAACTCACCATTCTCTCCCATTTCGGTGATTATATTTCATAAATTGTACCCCAATATCTGATAATACTCAAAGTTTAAAGACACTAATTATTATAAGTGAATTATTCAAAATAATGTGAGGGTGTTCTTGACGAAAGCCTTGGTCTCAGCCTTGTCGAGGAAACCACTGTTGTCCTTGTCGTAGGTCTTCCAGATGTCGTCAATGCACTTTTCAATGATTTAGTCGATGTCTGACATTTCTTCTTTCAATTCACAAAAATTTAATTATAATAAACCTAAAAAAACTTTAAAATTAACTTATTCAATCACTAACTCTTGATATTAATTATATAATCTTAACTTAAAAACTTAATTCACAATTGTTTTTTATAAAGTACAATTTCTAATTGTTAAATTTCACAATTAATCTTGGGCTGGATTATAATTTTTTAAGAAAAATAGCTTAAAAATTTGAGACATTTCTTCTATTCTTAATCTAAATATAATCATCAATCTAATTTCTTAACATCTTGTTTATCATATCATCATATAAAAAAAAATATATAATAAAATCGAATTTCAATTTTTTTATGTTCCTATTTTATATGGAAAAGTTTATAAGTATAGAGAAATGCTGGATGTAATTAAAATTATAAATTAAAATCTAATGGAAAGAAATAATATTGATTATATAATCAAGAATTTCAATTTTATTATATGAATTAATTCAAAATAAAAATAATTTTTTATTGTATTTTAGCAATATTACTCCTTCTACCAAAAACTAAAATATCGCGAGCAATCGTGATCAGTAGTCTTCATTAAATAATAGCAATGATATTTTAATAATAATTCTTAATTTAATTTATTCTTAGATGTATTTTTATTTTGTCTCACTAATAAAATCCGATGTCTTAAAATAGAACCGCAAATAGTAATTAAAAAGGCTAATCTATCAGTATTAAAAATTAAATTTAAATGATTAAAATGTTTTTATTATAATTTAAATTTAAGGTATTTTAATATATCTAGATATTTTAGAGCTTATTATTTAATGAGTAAATATGTTAATATTTATTATTGTTCAATACCTAGCAAATATAAAACAGTATAAGAGCAGTGAACGACCATCTGATTGATAACAGCTTATTAATCATGAATTCTGAGTAATCCAATAATACTTCAAAGCAATCATCTTCCTAACCCAAAAAACTTAAGAAAATCGGAAGCTACTCAATCAACTTATATAAAAGATTAATAAATAAGTATATTTTTAAATTGCATTCTTTCGCACTTTTACAATAATGCCTTTTGAGAATAGCGATACTTATTAACTTAAAATAGCGGATTATTTATAATAATTTTAATTGAATTTTAGCATATAAATTTTTAAAGCATTTTAGAAACAAATGAAACTGTATAATTATTTCCATTTAAATACCAAATTTAAACAAAATTATTATTTTAAAAATTACAATAACTTAAACTGTATATTAGGTAAAGGAGCATTTTCAACTGTTTATAAAGCTTCTTAAGATATTTTTATAGAAATAAATTAATAAAAATTCTTAATTAAATTTTTTTCATATTGATTTGATGAATATATTTATTTACAAAAGAAGGAGGGATAGACGTAGCATGCAAAGAAATTTCAAATGAAACTTTATTAAAATAGCTGGGTTCGAAGGCAGCGGAAAGCTTAGACAAAGAATTAGGAATTATTCAAAAATTGAGGCATAAAAACATAGTGTAATACGTCACTTTTCTTAGAACAGGAAATAATAACTACATCTTCATGGAATTTATATGTTTTTTGCATCTTATTAGTTTGTACTTTTTAATTCAAAATAAGAACATATATAAAGTTAATTGATAAATTTTGTGGCGGAGGAGACTTAAGAACCTTTTTGAAAGAAAAGCGAAGGCTTACAGAAGCATAAGCTTAAAAGTTTATGTATTAGATTGGGTAGGCACTCAAATATCTTTATCAAAATTCAATTGTGCACAGAGACTTGAAACTCTAAAATATCCTACTAAGCGATAAGACTTTTGATGCAGTAATCAAACTTGCAGATTTATTAATTAATAAAGTCCATTTCTTAAAGAAATATAAAAAACCAGTTTATAAAATTTATAACTTCTATAAAATTTCAGATTTTGGTCTTGCTAGACAATACCAGACTAAAGAAGACCTCTTCGAAACCACCTGTGGAACTCCCATTTATATGGCCCCAGAAATTTAAAAAGGTGATTCTTATGATGAAAAAGCGGATTTATGGTCCGTAGGAGTTATACTATTCGAGCTTATTGCAGGTTTCCCACCTTTCAATGGCAGAAGTAAGGATGAGCTCAAGTAAAACATTGCCAAGGGCTAGTATGCGTTCCCACCAGGAGTTTAACCCTCTATGATATGTACCGATTTATAATTAAAAGATGTTTTAACAATAATTTAATCCATAATTTCTAATCATACTAGAGTTTTATATAATAGCTATAATGAAAAAGCTGCTGATCTCTGATTCAAGCAAAAGAATAGATTGGCTAAATTTCTTCGAGCATCCCTTCATAAAGTCCTTGCCTCAATATTATGAAAGTTTGGTTAGCAGGTATGACACTTCATAAACTTCTAGATTTTCTGAAGAAATTAAAATTGAAGAGAATGATATCTAAAATTAGGATAAGGTGCATTAGAAGCCAGATATTAAATAGTAGTAAAAGTAGGAAGCTCAAATAAAACCTAAAAATAGGTATTAAGAGTAAAATATACAATTAAACAATTAAAATGAGCAAATTACTCATTAAAAAAACTCAGCTAATGTTAGAGCAGTAGAAGAACGGGAAAATTTGATTTTATATGAAAATCTTTGTACCAAAGATTTAAGAACGTTTTTATTTATAAAATTAAGCTCAAGTTACAGCAAATTCAGACTCGATCGAAGCTCAGAATCGAATTATTAGCAATTCTAATGAATCTTTGACTTAAGAGGATCTAGAGGAAGCATTGGATGATACATATAAGGCAATCGAGAATTTAATAATGAAATGTCAATTTGCCTTGAAACTTATAGACACTGAGATCTATGACTCTAAGTTATTGTAATTTAATAATTGATTTTATAAATTATGTTGAACTCTTATTTGCTTTTTTATAATAAAAGATTATTAAATATATCAATTAATCTTTATTAGTCAGCAATACAAACATTTTGCGATGTGAGTGATAACGAAAAAGAGATGAAGTTCATAATTTACAGCTTAATTATGGAATTAAAGAGCCTCATTATCATTATTTGCTAAAAAGATTTTATCAATGAGATGAAAGACGAAAATCTAGGCATTTTAGCAGATAAAATCAGGAAATAGTAAGAGAAACATAATGACTATATTCTTGAAGAGGAAATGGAGGCCAAGTCCTTGAGAATATTCTCTACATAACCCAAGGAAATCAAGTTTACTTTTTTTAAAAAAATATAAATGAATGTTAATTTTAGATGTTGATTTAACTTGCCAAAATTTTACTTAGTATTTCATCTAAAAGCTGATCGAAAAGTTTGGAGAAAAGCTAAAGAAAGTTTTAAATTATTGCTTTGATTTTTACCTTGGCCTCATGGATTTTATGATTGATCTTGGCTATGCAATTGAGAAAATTGACATCAATTAGATCGGTGAAGATATGTTTAAGATTTCCCTCTCTATCATGTAATAAGCAGTAAACTCGTAACATTTACAAGATTACGAAACTGCAAAGTAAAAATACCAAAATGCCTCTTTTATACTTGAGGAATTAATGAGATTAGTTACGTGTCATAATGGCTTGGACTCTTCAAGCATGCTAGGTTAGCCAGTTGAACTGTCTATTAAAAATTAAAATTAGAAAAAATTATTAGGAGGCAAGGAGTAGGATTTAGAATTGATCAATAAACAACCAGCTAAAAAAGCAGACACTAAAACAAAGTTAAAGAATCATTAAATCTTATTTTTAATTGATAATCTTTTATATGTTTAAGGTATTTTATTTGAAAGATTCAGAATTATCATATATAAATCCTCAAAAATTGATGATATTTTGCAAAGAATCACACTCTTCAAAAGAATTCTAAAATATTCACTTTTATTCAAAATCAGAAGTTTAAAGTAAAAGTGGGTTAGGAGATTGAGTCTGGCATCTATAAACTTCACAAATAATTAGAGAAAAGAATATCAGCTGTGGATTCAAACTTGCAACTGCATAATTTAGTTCAAGAAAAGTCAAAAACATGAGCCCTAAAATAGAAAACCTTTTTTTTAACGTTTGAAAAATTTGTTAGCTTCTTTTGTAGTAGTATTAAAAATATCTGATATATAAAATAACTTTGATGTTTTAATTTTTAATAAATTAATTGCTATCATTTTTTATAAACTTTCTGATTCTCTATATCCTTAAAAGGGAATCTGTAGTTTCGTATTCCGATTTTGATCTTAAAATTAGAAATATCGAGATAATGTTTGGAGAGAAATGTTTGATTGAGGACATTCTAAATTTGCAGAAAGGCCTGTGTTTTGGTTACATTTTGCCATAGAGGGGACAATTTTATGATAGGGGTGTAAGACGCATTAATATTCTAGTGGTTACGATGGGTAACGTCCAGTGTACTCGACCCGGGTTCGAATCCCGGTTATTGCATCATTTTGTACTCAATTCTTTCTTCACAATGTAATATGAAATCCTATTACAATTATATATACATGAAGCTATAATAAAGTCATGTGAGGAAAATTAATTTAAGTTGTTTAAGGGTTTTAGTAATTTACCTTAATAGATTGCTTACTATATCAATTAACCTTATATAAAGTTTTGTTTAATCCTTTAACTTTATAAAAAGCTTTCCAATAAATTTAATTAAATATTTTAAAGTTCAATCCTAAGTTTAATAAATAATAATAGTGCAAATTGTAAATTAGTTGAAATAAAAGTTAAAATTAATTCAAGACTCAGATAGCAATAAGATGATATGAGAGCATTGGCTTAAATATACTATGGCTCAACACTCCTTCACATTTTACAATATTAAATATGATAATTTACATATATTTCTTCACATTTACCAGATTGCTAGTTGAATTGCAAGAAAATAATGTTGTGGATAGACAAATATATAGGAGGGAGGTATAAAATATTTTTGAAAAATATTCAAAAATTGGATTAAAAAGACTTTCTAAAAAATAACCATAAACGTAAAAGTAATTTAATGTCACACCCTTTTAATATGTTTTATTTTCAGCACATTTACTAATCGCAGATGAGCCTTGTGGATTAATTTACATATAGAAGCACTTTGGTAGAAGCAGGTGGAACAATTCAAAGCGCAATATGTAGATTAAAAATAATAACTTGAAATATCACTAGTGAATTGCTCTTAATTACAATTAAATGTATTGTGAGTAATTATAATAGTACATATGCTCATAATTCTATTAAGCCTACACATAATAGTTGATATTTTAGGCAAATTAGAGTCGGATGAATAAAAAATCAAAATTTTAAACTATCTGATTTATCTATCTGGGTGGCATTTGCCCCAGTATTAATTTTCCACCATTAAAATTATATATATATTAGTCAAATTACAACAACAAGTTCAAAGATGCAAGAGATGATTGAAAAGTATAAGACTTGCTATCGATCAAGTGAATTAAAATTTATATAATAGAGAGAAGTGGGTCATTCCCCTCTTCATATATTTTTCAGTTTTATAATTTAATATATATATAATTTTTCTTTTTTATTGCATTATGCTTTTTTTAATGTTCTCTCCTACTACAAATAATCATATGGTATACCTATAAAGAATAAATAACAAGAATATATTTTAATATTATATGTGACTAAATAAAGTAACGTTTGATATTAAGAATTAAAGGTAAGAAATGCACTTTAAAAAAGTAACAAATTTTATATCAATAAGTATTTAATTGCTGTGCTGATTGCCTAATAATAATAATATAATATTACAATTCAAACTAAATTAATTTCTACTTATCACTTAAAAAGAAGTATTTTTTAAGCTTCTTATTGATATTTAATAAGAATTCCTTCTATTAATTGCAAATTTAAAAGAAATTATCAAATTTAATACATCTTTTATAAATTTAAATTCGCAATATTGAACCTTGCAAGCCCATATGAACAATAACAGAGCAATAAATAAACAGTATGGGGAAACATTTCCCTGTGAAAGTTAAACAATACTTAGTTAGAGAGATATATGCCCAATTATTTTTATTTTATCAACTCTTTTTTTTCATTATAATAAAATGACGAACTTATTATATTTGGAATACATTAAACAATCAAAACCCCAAAACCCCTTAGTAAGGTTTATAAGTGCTTTGATTTGTAGGGTAAAGTTGGGGTCTTATTGGAGTTAGTAGAGAAAGTGCAGGTTTTATGTGAATTTTAAGTATATTTAATAATTATTAGGCGATTTAACTCAAACAAATTTTATCTGCTTGTCTTTATTGTATCTCTTGAATCTAGCTCTCTATAGTGGTTCAAGTAAATCGTCTAAGGATTATCTTGGATATTATGGTGCTCTTACAATTATCATGTCTACAATCTGTTTGATTTCTTTGCGGATATCGTCCTGTTTTATATGCTTACTTGCTAAACTTATTGATTATTTCTCTTATTTGGTACCATAGTAAGACATGCATTCCACTCTCTAAAATTATAGCAGCTAATGCCCATTCATCCCACTAAACTGATCCATTCGTCCATTTCTCTTATTGGGAAGTAGCCAGGAGTGCCAAGAACCTTTGCTAAAGTTACTATCTCTTATCTTAAGGCTCTATTGAAATCGATAACTACGACTTCTAAAGGGCAGAGATTCAGCATTACATTTTCAGGCTTTAAATCTCTATGAACGTACCCAAATTCATGCGACTCCTTGACACCCTTTATCATATCTGAAATTATATCGTTTCAATCATCGGGGTATTGATTATGATAGAGATAGTCTCTCAAAGTCATTTCAAATTTCTTGAGTCTTAGTGCAATAAAACCATAACTTAATATGACACCATCTAACTTAAGCATATTCTTGCAATCTTTTCTTTAGGCCTCTCTAAGAACCAAGTATTAATTAGCAAACTCGTTTTAATACTGTTGGTTCTTAATAAGATAACTGAATGGATACGCCTTGTATGCATACTCATCAACTACTATAAGATTTGGTTTTGCAGGCACGTTTATATTCTAGTAATTTCAATACAAGTGCTGTGATCAACTGAATTTAAGGCTGGTATATTCATAGCTTTCGCTTAGAAGCATGCTAAGATTGTATTGCCTACTGGCTGGTTCATCGATTCAAATCGCTTCTGCCTCTTGTGTTTCTCCTGCTGCTATCTTTATTATTCAAGAGTATTAGATTTTCTTTTAGTTGGTACTAATTTTTTAGTCTCTTAATTTTCAATCAAGAATTTGCTGAGGTGATGCTTTTGCATATGCCTTTTAACTTTAGCGAGTGAGTATATGATTTCATGCATATCGTGCACTAATACCTACAATCTACCTTTTCATGCTTGAAATAGATCTTGGCTTTGCCAGAGTGTACCTCTTTAAGGTGTCTCTTCAAGCTTTGTTTAGTTGAGAAATGATTCTGGCAGTCTTAACATTAATATGTTTTATCTTTTCGATTGGTTGCTGTTCTTTTAGCTCCTCAACATAATCAATTTAAGTTTAAACCCCTATCTCTGCACTCTCACTCTCACTCTGGTTTAATACTTCTATGATAAAAACCTCTGCTTCAAATTCAAGAGCTCTTAGCTCTACCTCCCTCTCAACATAGATGATTTCAGGCTTTTTAGTGGAGCCAAAGTTGAGCATTGATTGACCTGCTCCTAATAGTGCCGCTCTACGATTTAAGTTGACCGCCATGTTTAAATTCAAATTTAAATTTCTATTATAAAGATCTTAAAACCTCTATAGCTATATCTTGACTATATAGGAGTTGCAACAGCATAAATGATGGTTTTATCTAAGCTCTAAGACTTCATATTTTTATACTCAGTTTATAAGTATAATTTTCGTTATTTTACTCTTAATAATTTTGATTCTGGTACCAACTCAGATAAAGTTCAGGTTGGTACTGGTACCAATTAAGTTTTAAACCAGATTGGAACTTTTTCATTAAAACTTCACTGGATTAAAACTAGGTACTAATTAAGTTTTGGTACTATTAAATTGGTACCAATTAAATTTAAACGGTTTTAGTACCGGTACTAATTAAATTTAAACAAATTTAGTACTAATTTAATGGAACAAAATTGATAAAAATGGAGCTCCATCTCTGAAGTTTGTTGCAGCTTCTGGGAACTTTCTCCACGTATCTTTACAGGGTTGACCTCCTATAAGATGCCCATATTTAATAGTAAGTTTTTAAACAATAGGATCCAGAAGTCTATAAATTATAATTTGAAATTCATTAATAGGAAGAGGAACAAAGATGGAATCACTCAATGATCAAATGAAAAGAGTCGAGGCTCAAGAAATGATTCAAGATTCAGAAGTAAGGAAGATCTCTATCGATATCTAACTTTACATGGTAAGATAACTTGATGACTGTTAACATCTTATACAGTTGGTTTATTCCTTCCAACGATGGATGGTACCAAAATTTCATTCTTGAAAGCAATACTTTGTTAGGAGAAGAAAGCTTTTATAAATAAAGAGATTAAACTAATCGATATTCTCAACTACCCTGAGATTTCAGTCACTAATCTTTATGAGGATGCCATGTAAGATGATGAAGTGGTAGTTTACGTTCCTACCAAGAAACAACTCTCTAAAAACTTTCAGAGAGGAACTTTTTCTTTGGTGTTCTTGGTACAATAAAAGAGGATTATCTCAGGGAAATAATTGAAGAAGCACATAAGAAACGATATTCTATCTCTCCTGAAGATTAGAAAAAGCAAGTCATTCTAATAGGCTCAGCTTGGCTAGAGGAACTTAAGAAGCATCCTTAACTTTCAAGTAAGCTTTGATATTTAACTTTGTAGGAAAATTTGGGACTGGCATATATCTTATGAAAGAGCATGCAAAGGTTCACAGAGAAAGAAAGTCTCAGACAATTTATGAGGTGAGCAAGAGGCTTTATAAAGATGTCTAAAAACCAGATGAAATGAACATAGATGCAGGAGATGGTAGTAAGAGAAGATACTTAGTCAAGCATTAATAAGAAGAAAAGAAAGTGAAGCCTAATACTTTTAAGAGTCCATTTAATATGTGAACTATTTCATTCATTTAAGTCTAAGACTTATTAATAAGCATTCAATCTTGCCTCTCTCGCACAGACTGTTGTCTTATCTACGCTCACTCTCTTACAGCTGCTTTGAATTAAGTCTACTGTATCGATGGGCAAGTCATGCATAAGATGATACAGCAGCAGCTTCTTGTAGTGAGTCTTGATTTAACTCCAGTAGAATTCAATTCCATTAAATTAAGGGCTATAAGGAACGTTGTATACAGGAGTTATGTTTAGCTTTTCATAAGCTTTCTTAGACTCCTTCGTCTTATGAACTGAGAGGTTATCTACAAACAGGATGATCTCTTGTTTACTATACTTCTCTCTGAGCTTATGTAGGAACTCTATATACTACTCTCGCTTAATAGAGCGAGGGTGAATATCATAACTCTCTAGGCCTGAATCTTCACTTATACCAGCTAAAATTGCATGGGTGACTACCTTTACTTTTTAATCATAGACTTCTATATTATCATACTTCTTATACCAAGACTTATTAATAAAGGTGTTGAAGGTGAATATAGCTTCATCAGCGTGTATGAACTTGATGTTTTTAGTAATAGCTCTCTGCATTTAATCATATATATATTTTAAATTATTACTATAAAATGGCACTGTAAAATCAATCACTCTCTTCACTCTGTTGACAGTCTTGAATGTAATCCCATTTCTTCTATAGATATTGGCTATAGTCTAAGGAGAGATACGCATGTAGGAAACCTGCGATGCAACATCACAGCTCGCTAGTCTAATGGAAAGTGTGCAATACTTCAAAGTCTTCGAGTCGCAGAGGAAGTCAATATGAGCCTGAGAGAACTTTTATTTTCTTGCAGGATGCGTTCAACAACCAGGATTAAATGCTAAACAGCTAGCAAGCAGTGATACCTAATTGTTGAGGCACTCTTGCGTAATAACTTTGCTATTGCTGCATAATTTAGTACAGGTTTGGCTTAGTCTATATTAATCCACGTACCATACCTAAGCTTAAGCAGTAAATCTAAATATTACTCATCATAAATCGACCCTAAATTTCGCTTATTTCTATTTCTCATTTTGTAAATTTGCCTAATTTCTCTACTAAGCCGAATAAGACCCCAACTATACCCTACAAATCAAAGCACTTATAAACCTCACTAAGGGGTTTTGGGGTTTGAATAAAATTAATCTTCAAATGCGAGAAGGATTATTCGAGAGTCTAATAAAAACCCCAAAATTAAAATACCGAAAATTCAAACATTTATCAAACAGAGCGGTAACTTTAATATCAAAGAGACGATCAGATAATATTAATAGATTATGTTCGCTACTTTTACGATTAAAATTTTAATTTTATCTTTTTTAGAAAAAAGTATTTTATAATTGTATTATTAATTTTAAATAATCGTAAATTTGTAAACTAATCCAATTTTTCATGCAATTATTTACATAATTATAAAAATTGACCATAAATCGCCCATTTCTTTGATGTTATATTTTTGCAATAAGGAGCTACACCCCCAATAGCTGCTAATCTCAAAGATATCTAAATAAGAGCTGTAACTCAAGAAATGATGGTATTGATGAGCTTAACCAATTAATTTCATCATAACCACTCTAGCTAAACTCATCTCAAAATAATCACTTCCATTTTCAGTTTCTAATTATTGATAAGTTATTTTAATTTGTTAGAAAAAACTATAACATAATAATATGAGAGTAATTTTATGACAGATATATATAATTATATATGATAACTAGATTTGACCTTTTTAATGGAAATAGAGAACATTTCATAACTATTTAAGGCAATAAATTATTCCATTTATGATCTTATGAGTATGATCTTGATTATCTTCAAGAATTGACTTGAATCGTTTATATTTAGATAATACCAGAATGAAAGTGAAGGGAATTAATTAAGTGTTACTGAGGATATCGGAAGTTTTACAGATACGTACGTTAATTACCTAAGTGATAAAAATCAGCACAAGATGATCAGAGTTTAATGAAATTTTTATATAAATACTCTTTAATTGATGCTTTCCCACTTAATTTATCGATGATAGAATTTTATTTTAAAGAGTGGAGTAACTTGAATCAGGGTGCCTTTCTAAAACACCACGTAGAAGACTCATCAACAAAGCCAACTGTGCTACACCTTCACCAATTAGCGAGAGTAAATCCCAAGTTACTACTCAAAATTATAAAATAAATTACATATAAATATCAAAATTAATCCTTATATTTCTTAATAGACTGTGTAATCAGATGCTAATTATTTGAAAATTCCTAAATTAAAGCTACATTCAGCTCTACTAAATATTAATATTTAGTTAATTTTTTCTTGGAATTGCTGTATATAAATTTTTTCTTTGAGCTTAAAGAAGGGAAATTGAAGATGGTAATTATTGCTTAGATATTTCAATTAATTTTGTAGACGCGCATGTAGATATGAAAACTGAGGCCGCAACTATCGACCTACATCTCCTGAGTGATCATTCAAATTTATCTGAAACGTCTCATGTTGACATTTACAGAAATTTATTAATAAGTGTCAAAATTATTTAGGTTCGAGAAGTTTTAATGTAAATAAAGCAATAATTTTAACAAGAATTAAATTAAAATAAAGTTGGAATTTAAATTTCATTTAATATTAATTGTTACAATCGAGATCCCATCCCCCCATACCCCCCACCCCCATTAAAATATCCCATTTCATATCAAATTTTGTATCTACAGGGTCTAAATCGATCTCCTTCTTGACATCTCGATATTATAAACCCTATTTATGTAAATAATTTTAATCTCGACATCATAGATCCTATTTTATGTATATAATTTAAAATTTATTTATTTTCACAATAGTGAAAATAAATCATATGAAATTAATTCTTTGTTAAGTTGCACGCTGTTTCTCAACCATATTACACAATAGCTTATGAAATATAAATTGAAAAACTTTTTCATATTCTTTTTAATGAAAGTAAAATTTTTATATACTATGATACAAAAATATTTTTTTAAAAAATATTTGTCCCATAAATCAACTTCATTCGACATAATTCAAAGAAATAGTATGAGTAATTTTTAAGTTTTTATTTTCTTCATTTTTTAAAAATGATAATGGATAAAATTGTTATAAAAAAATGAAGAAAATAAAAACTTAAAAATTACTCATACTATTTCTTTGAATTATGTCGAATGAAGTTGATTTAAGGGACAAAAACTTTTTAAAAAATATTTTTGTATCATAGTATATAAAAATTTTACTTTCATTAAAAAGAATATGAAAAAGTTTTTCAATTTATATTTCATAAGCTATTGTGTAATATGGTTGAGAAACAGCGTGCAACTTAACAAAGAATTAATTTCATATGATTTATTTTCACTATTGTGAAAATAAATAAATTTTAAATTATATACATAAAATAGGATCTATGATGTCGAGATTAAAATTATTTACATAAATAGGGTTTATAATATCGAGATGTCAAGAAGGAGATCGATTTAGACCCTGTAGATACAAAATTTGATATGAAATGGGATATTTTAATGGGGGTGGGGGGTATGGGGGGATGGGATCTCGATTGTAACAATTAATGATTGATAGTGAAATGAAAGATGAGAGTCCTGAATCACTATTGAATATTTATCAAGAAAATGTTGGGATCAATAAAAACAGCCAACTAATATATTTACACTATAATTCATTATAATCATGAAATTATTTGTAAAATTAGTTGTACTTCCATTTGTTTAAACCAATAGGACAATATGAGGCTAATAATATTTTGAATTAATTATCAACTTTTCTACAATTTTGGCAATAATTTTTATCGCATTCCTTAAAGTTTAATAATTTTTATTGATTTATTTATTCAAATTGATGACAAGATTATAAGTAATTTTATAACTGACACCAAAATGCAATAAAATAGCACCTCAAATATAATCTCAGCTGATTTATAATTTACTTTCCAATATTGGAATAAATTAACTTCCACAAATATAATTATTTATATATTTATTTACAATTTATTTTTCAAATTCTTATATATTTCTCAATTATTTTATTAAAAAATATTCTAAAATTTAATGTTTCAGCCATATACACATTGAAAATAATGAATACTACAATCAAATATTCAAATAAGGACATTAAGATAAAAATGAAAACAATTTAACTATGTATTGTAGTGTAAATAATTTTAATATAATTAATTTTTATTAAAATATTTGTTTCTCTACAATAACTATAAATGATAAACGAATAATAAAAATAAGAAAAACTCATTCAAAGTCTAGTTTTACAAACGATTTAATCAAAGTAAGAAATATTATAACAAAAGAATTTATATAATGTTTTTTATTTTTCACGTTCATAATAAAATTTTGTTTACCAATCAAAATCGATTTTCTTCTAAAATTTGCAAAAATATCACATTATAATTTTAAAGGTTTCTATTTTAATTACTTACTTAAAGTAATTATAGCCCTAATATTTTGATTTTTTTTTCAAATTTAAATCTCTGATAATTTTACATTTGAGTAAATTTATCATATTAATTCTATTATTCTAGCAATATTTAAATTTTATTCATTTGATATAGTATTGAGCTTGTTCGAAGATTGCCGCCATATTAAGAAGTACAATATAATGTGAGAGAATTATTATTAATTTTTATATTAAAATTATTTTAGAAAAATAGAAATTTTATTACTAATTAAATTATTGATCGAAACTATTTTCTAATAATTTATTGCACAATTTTTGGAATAATAATTTAAAAAATCTATCCCTAATATAATCATTGCTATAATAAGCCACTTTTGCCACCCCTAATCGAGAATCCATACACCTAGATTGAAAGTTCATCAGTTCTTAATATCTATTAGGTAATCTATCATTCTTAATAATTTTTATCATTTAAAAAGACGTTAAATAATAATAATTATTATTTCAAGGTTGAAGAAAGTATATAAAAAATATTTAAAAAATTCATGTCAAAATTTAATAATATCTGCAATATGCGTCTTTTTAAAATAATAAATGAAAGGTAATGATATTTTCAAATTAAAAAAAGAGTTGTTGATAAAATATAAAGTTTTTATTAATTTCTAGTATAATTTAGAAATAACAGAGTGAAGCAATTTTATTAATATCTATAAATTATTTGTTTCTTTTATTTACAAACAAATGAGAGAAAATATTTTTAAATCATATATAAAATTTAAATATCCACTCCCTTTATATTGTTATAGAATAAGCAAGAAAATAATCAAAACAAATTATTGAACAATATTATTCTTTTATTTTTATCAATTAATTAAATGATAAATTATTTCAATTTTCCCAATTTAGATAATAATATTATATATATAATATATGTGAGGGCAACATTTGTTTAAGAAATAGAAAAACATTGGTGCTTGATATGGACGAGACTCTGATCCACTGCAGTTTAGAGCCATTTTATGGATATTAGGAGGTTATTCACGTGATGCAGGACACTTATAAACCTATTTCTCCAGATTCCGATCTCATCTACTCCCAAAAATTAATTATATTTATATTATTATTATTATTAATAATTATTAATGATAAATATCTTATTAAAATCCTTATAAGTAAGTATTACAGATGTTTTCACAGAATTTTTTTAATTTCAAAGTTCTACTCACATTCTATAAATTAAATATGATAAATTGTAGAATTTATCAAAATATAGCATTAAATACTATTTTTAATTACATTCAGGCTTTTATAGAATTAAATTTAGAAATATTAAAAATAATAAAATTTACATGTGTTACTCACTTTAAAAATAGATATATGTTGCCTACCGTCCTTACCTCATTCATTTCCTAGAAAAAGTATCTTCTCAGTACGAGGTAAACTATAATAAATTGATAATTAAATTAACTTTATTGTGGTTTTTGCATCTTAAATTAAAAAAATGTCCTCTAAAATTCTATCTTTTATGATAGTTTAGTGGTATTTACAGCCAGTGATGTAAGATAAATGAAATTATATTTGTTTTATTAGAAATCTTATGCGGATGTGATTCTCGATAAAATTGACCCTTATCATAAGTACTTCAGCTACAGATTATATAGAGATAGTTGCCTTTAAGTGGTTCTAATTTAAATAATACAAATTATTCATTTTTATATTATATTTATTTATAGATTAATTGCAAAATTAAATTTATTCATAATAAAATTAAGTGAACATAAATGCCAAGAATAGTTCGAGTTAATAGACAACATTATTTGTGAAGGACTTATCAGCACTCGGTCGTGATCTCTCATAAACTATAATAGTGGATAACTTATAAATAAATAGTATAATTATATAAAATTAATGAATTTAACTCGATATAAGCCTTCGGTTATTATTCATAAATAAAAATCAATTTGGAATTTATTGAGATATTTTTTATTCAAATTTTTGAAACTTAACTTTCGGTTTAGTGAAATAATTAGTAAACTTAATTCCATTATATAATATAACACTTTTATCAATATTTTGAAAGTTATTTATTTTGGAAGTTAGCAAATTTTTCTTTGTAATTTTAAATTCTATTAAGAGTATCCTTTTTTATAGCAACGCTAATATTCATTTTCTTTATAAAGTAGATTATCTGTATAAAAGTGCTTAAAAAACTCATTTTAATCAATAATTATCGAATGGTATACCTATTCCCAGTTATTTCGGGTAGTAATGGGATAATGAACTATCTATTCTGGTAAGTTTAAAAAAAAATCAATAATTCTACTCAAACTTTCAATTAAAAAGATAAAATAAAATTTAAATCATCAAAAATCTAAATGTATGCATTTTTAAAATTGTTTGTTATAAAGGTTTATATTGCCTAATTTAAATTTAATATAAAAAATTAATGTTAATTTGACTTATTATTTTACTTTAAAATAATGATAATTATGTAAAAGAATTAACCTTTAATAAAAATCACATTTTCTAATTTTTCTTACAATTATATAGCATAATCTTTTTTATATTAGTTTTAACAATATTATTTTTAGAAATTTTACCTTATTTTGATCTTCTATAATTCTTTCATTTGCTAACTTTATAAATAATATTTTTGTAATTTAAATTAAATTTAATTAATATTATTATACTTTATGTTTAGACTGACATTTAAAATAAAAAACTCTAAATCAGCCATTTTATATATATTAATTTATAAGTATCTCTATTATATTTTTAAGGAAGTGATACAGGATTTATGTGCGGATTGAATAATAATTAAATAATTGCTCTATATTTATCTTTGATTTTGCAATTAAACTCTTTTATTAAAGACTTCTCAATGATAAAAAAGAGTTTCTGAAATTAAAAATTAATTTACATGTAAAATAATTGGTAATTAAATTTTCACAAATTTATAATTTAGGGACTTTTTAATAGTAATATAAATATTCTAGATTTTAAAATGTCAAATAATTAAGATACTATTAATTTAATTCATTTAATATAGCTTCCAAAGAAATTTTCTCTTATAGACACTAACATTATTAATTTTAAATTACTTTAATTTCATTTTATTTATGTATTTTTTTGATATTTTACTGACTAAAATTAAACAATATTATTAATTTAAACCATAAAATACCCTAAATCTTATTAATAAAATAATTTAATTAAGGGGTTTTGGGGTTTTTATTTTATTGAGTATGAACTGTGATTAATCGATCACAGATGTGCGTATACCTCTTAATGAAATATTCAAAGTAAATTAAAAGATTTATTCACCAAAGCACTCGTAATAAAAATAATATTGCAGAAATACAATTTAAATTATTGAAATAATAGGTGAAAATTTCCTTAATAAATCAATTAATTATTTATTCTGTGATAAAAAGAGGCTGAATATTAAGTAAATTAAGAAAAAATAGTATAAGTTTCTTAATAATAATTATTGAATAGCAATATATTTTAATTGTATAATATATGGTGTACAATTTTTAAGTATATGATATATTTTTATTATTGAGTTAGTAACATCAATATGAGGAATAAAATTACCAAACAAACTCAAATAATTACTAATAATCAAATAACTACTTAGCTATTCCAAATTAGCATTCATAATCAAACTACGGTTATTTGATATATAAGAATTATTTTTATGAAGCTAATAAAAATTATACATAATAACTATAATATCTTTTTAATATGATCTAATGAATAAGTACAATAAAAATCAGTTGAAATTGACATTTAAATACCTAATAAACAATCATTTGTAAATTGATATCTAAAGACTCTAGCAAATAAACTTGAAATATAATTAGTTAGTTTTTTTATATATAATTTAAGTTTAAATTTGAGTTTATTTAAAATTATGAGTAAATCATAATAAATTTAATTAACGTAATAAAATAGCTTCTAATATAAGATTGTTGTTAGCAATCAATGCTTCCTCTTACATTCAACGAGAGTAATTCTCGGTGATCATTATATGAACTATAAAATTAAAAATAATATATATTTAAAATTAGAAATTACAGCAATTGTTAAATTGTTTTCGATTTGTCTGGGAAAAATATATTCTTTCTATAGATATTATTATATATATATATAAGCATGAAATAAAGTAAAATAGAATTTAATTGAATTATATATGTAATATAAAAGATATGATATAATATTAAGCTCAATTCCCCCCCAAAAATGCAAATAATAGTTTAGAATTTGATTTCTGATTAGATCAATAATACAGAGAGGAAAATTTAAACTTAACGAATTATGAAAACTCATTAATTAAAAATTTATATTAAACAATTTAATAAATAAAATAATATCTTTAAAATATAAGAGCAAGGTTTTATATTTTATATGAAGGCGCAAAAGAAAACTGGGATATTAATCATTAATCTTAAAAAACAGAAAACTTAAAATTCTCATAATACCTATCTGTTAATAAATAAAAAAGCAACATGAATTCAGAGGAAGTTATAAAAAGTATATTATTGAAAATTAACTATCTTATATATGAAGCGTATTTATTTAAATAAAATAATTTTAATAAATTATGATTAATATTTAATTTGAAATGATTCATTCAAAATAAGAAAAAAGACCATTTTTATATTAGTTATTTATTGTATTTATTAATGTATTAAATCGAATATCCTAATAAAGAGTAAAAATAAAATTTATTTAAAATTTAAATCTCATTTTCAGTCTTCTTCATACTTTAATTTAAGATGAGTGTCAAGAATTTTTTAGATTTGAAGAATATACCAATTGTAATTTAAATTATTGCATTATTATAAAATAATATGGAAAATTCATCTTAAGATATAGTCATCTAGGATGACATTAATGTGTAGTTGCCCATGGAAAATCTTTTAAATATATTAAATTAAAAATTAGTTTATTATGTAATGGATCAATATAATCCCTTTTATATGAATTTAAATAAATAAAATTTTGTAAGTTTTTATAATTTAATTTATTCTAAAAAGGGGATTTTGACAGAATAAATATTTCAGAAGATAATTGAGAACTTGATATATAGGAATAGTAGTTTTATTTATCTTATCAGTTTTACTAAAGTATGATGAATATATTATAATTTGAAAAATAAAAGAATTTCCATAAACTTCCAATCAACAAATTAGTAATTTTTTATATAAATTTAAAATACATTCTTTTTTTAAAAAAAATTCATGTATATTTTGTTGATGCCTATTCTCTGTCTTATTTTTTTATATGGGTTATCTATAAAAATAATTTTTTAAAATCTAATGGAGGATCTTACAGAGAGAATTTTGACATACACTTCACTAAATTGGTGTGGCATGCCAGTTTAAGTAAATTAAAATATTAATCATAATTATATATCATATTAGATAAATCCAAGGAAATGCGCCAGATTAGGTTATTTTTGCAGTGGCTTTTATCAAATAACATGTTCAAAAATGTTTTGAATAAAATATATCACATATTATATATCAGATTAAATGATTATATATGAAAACTGAATGATTTATTTTGCATATGTTCATTTTGCAAGATAAAAATTACCTTGAAAGACCATTTAACTTTCTCATCAGACTCTGAGCTTCAAAAGAATATGCTTACTAAACTTCAAAGTGCACATTTATCTGACTGCTTATTTAACAACAATAAAAATAATAATGATGTTAATTAGTAGTAACATATAGACAGATCACAATCAATCCAAAATTTAATATAAAATGATCAAGTTAATTAGAAATTAAGAAGATATTAGGATATGATAGAGAATATAGATAATAATTGCATTTTTAAGCGAAATATGTAAGTTGATAACAGGCAATAAATTCTAAGTGTGTAAAGCAGAAAAGTTTTGTAGTTGAGAGGCATATAAATTATTCAAAAATTGATGGTAAATTACAGAGATATACTCTAAAACGCTAGCTTTGAAAGTATTTTGGATAGAGTTAAAATATCTCAAAGTGTAAATGATGAAAAATTTATTTAAATAAAATTGCATGATTTCTTAAAATTTACCTAAAACAGCGATGTAAACAGCGATCTAATAAACTTAATAGTTAATGGTTGGGATGTTAATAAAGAACAAAATATCTTCACTTTTTAATGCATTTGTTGCTTGAGATAGATCACTTTATCTTCTCAAGATTAATGTTTTTATATAAATCAAATAAAGGCATATAAAGAAGATTTAATTTGAGTAATATTCCAGTTTATTATTTGCGAAGTAATTTTTTCATTTCAAGATTTTTATTATCATATTAAAAATATTAAAACCCTATTAAATTATTACAAAAGTATATTGATATAGTATATTAAAAAATTGCAACTTTTATAATTTTATTAATTAGCTTAACTTTTCATATAAAGTTATTTTTTATATTCATAAAATTTTTTATTACCCTTATTAAATATAAAATTTCAATTTATTATTTTATCATTATATTTTTTAAAACTCTTAAGATTAACTTTCTGAAGCTGTGGACTTTGATAACAATCACTGGGCTCATTGTTATTTCAACTAATTGTCTTGCTTAAAATCTAACAAACCCTCTGGTCAAATGATATTCTTATCTCTACTTAAAAGTTTGACGAAAACAACTACTTGGAATACTTACGATCATTTTTATATTAATATACTATAAATTTATATATTTTTAAATATTAAACTAGTTAATTTATCATGAAGAGATAATAAAGCAGACTGAAGCTTATGTAAAAACTGAAATTTATGACAAACTAGTTGAACTAGAAGATTTCTCACTTGAAAATATAGAATTATTTGATGCTTTTGAAACAAAAAAGTAGAATTTACTGAAAACCTTGCAAGCTAATAAACACCCTTAAAATATACTTGGCAAGAGAATCACATCAAATCCTAACAAGAATGTATTAAATATTGAGAATTAAGAATAAATCAAGTTGAAAAGAGTGAAGATGGATGAGCAAAGCAAAGTGGTAAAATAAGTTAATCAAATCACAATTCAGAAATTATTAAAGACATATGATGTCTCTGTTGAAATTTAAACATGTATTTGTTCATGTTTTTATGATTAATATTTTAAAATTGTAAATTAAATATATTATTGACTAAGTTAGCCAAGAATTAAAAGAGTAGAAGGATGTGAATATGACTTAAGCAGGAAACATTCAATTAATATAAAATGTGATACTTTAAGAAAGTGAGGATGAGGAAGAAATTGAGGATAAACCAGAATTAATTGAGAAATAAGAGTAAGAAACAAACCCTGTAGAAGAAGAGGAAGTGGTAGAACAAGATCAAAACGAGCAAATTTAAAATTAAGTTGACATTGATTAAACTGAATAAGTTGTTGACTAGGAAGAAATCAAGGATAATATCGAGTAAACTGATAAAGAAACTGATGCATAAAAATAAGTTGAGTTAGTTATAGTTGAATAACAGACACTTTATAAGAATGATAATGATTAAACATAAGTTGACGAAAAGGACGAAGTAAATGAAGATAAAGTAGAGATTGATGAGGAAGAAGAAGACTTAGTAGAGGAGCATTAAGATGCTGATGAAGAAATGAATGAAGAATAAGGAGGCTTAGACCAAGAAATCATAGAGAATTCTGATTAAATTTAAGAATAGATTGTTATTGCTGATTCTATTCTAGATGCAGATGGTGATGATCTAGCAATAGAAAACCAAGAAAATTAAGATATTGTTGATATTTGATCATATGAAAAGGTATCAATTCATTTGTTAAATCATAGCATGACCCAAATCTAATTAAACTTGATAATTTCCTCAGTTTTTCACTTAATTTCATTGATAGGCCTAGTATCTTTTAGAAGTAGAGTGAAATTGAATTAATAATTTATTAGGTAATTTATTAAGATGTCTTCGCCTTAGGAACAACAAAAATCAAAGAAACCAGATGATGATGATGAGTTCTAAGTCACCAAAAAGACAAAAGTATTATACATATTTTAATCAATTTGATGAAACCACATTTATTTGTGATTTCCATTGTATATATTTTTTTATAAAAGATTCATCCAAGAACAGCTCAGCAGAACCCAAAACTTAGATTGCAAGCAGCTAAGGTAAAATTATAGAAATTATATCTAAAAATGTGTTTAGAAGAGGAAAAAGTGTCATATCAAGGTGGTAGCACTGATGCAACTCAAGATAGTGGTAGCAAGACAGTCACAAAATATTACTGATTTTATTATTAAAGTTATCTTATAAGTATTCTTTTGTGAGTGACTACTGGTAAACACTAGCAAGAAGAAGAGAAGAAAGAAAGCACTCATAATTAATTATTAATTGACTTTTTTTAAAAAAATTAAATAATTATTAACTCATACTTAAGCTGCAGATGATGATGATGATGAGCTAGAATTAATCGAGGAGAAAGTGAAGAAATCTGAGTCAGATTTCAAGCCAATGTCCAACAGCTTCTTGATCTTCGTGAATCACAACATTTGTTACTTTGATTTCACTGAGAAAAAGTGGAATGTCGGGGATTTGATTGGAGATGCAGAGGAATACCCAGTTTTGCCCAATGCCAGTGTCATCTTGAATCCTTATGCACCCGTTGGTTAAACTCAAATTATTGTCTCTGGTGGATCTAACAGTGGTCACATGTTATTAATGTGTCTATATGTACTATGAAATATATTAAAATTTGACTATTAAATTATTGAGGTCAAAGTTAGAGTTCAGTTTACAGATTTGAATTAAAGTTGAACAAAATCATGAATAACAACTTGGAAGCTAAGTTGATTGATGAACTCACTCCTCTACCATTTAAATTCAATTAAAAAATTTTATAAATCCTAGTAATTAAAAAAAATAATAATGATATTAAAATAATTTGGTCTCTTTGAGCATTATTGCTTTGTTATATTATTTTTAAGAAAATAAAATATTTTAAAAAGTTTTATAAGAATATTTAAACATAGTGACCTCGGACTAATATAGTTGCAAATAAAAATATACTAAAAGTATAATTTACTGATTATTTTAATTATATCGTTTAGTTTTAATCATTTCAATAAATTTGCTAAAAAATAACCGGTTTCTTATTTTAACCAAATAATAATGTTTTATAATATGAAGGCCCTTCTAATTATTAATTGTCTTTCGACCTATCTTCTGATCTCATTTATTCTAAGTGCTTAAATAATTACAACTATTAACAATCAAAATTGTCCAATCTTTTTATACATTAATAATAATCAGTTATTTTGCACAATAAAGGGGATAACAAAGGTATCTCGACACTTCTAGTTATTGGTGGCAAAAATGTGAAAACTCAGAGTCAATCTTCAAGTGCTGTTTTCGCTTTGAAGTTCAAGAATCTTGACTCCTCCAAGGCAAAGTTTGAGCAAGTCTAAGACGGTCAGAGTGAACAGGTTCAAGAGAAGAACGAAGAATGGATGAGAATGACTGATATGCTTCAAGGTAGACACTCATTTTCATTTACACTATTAGAAAAATTAATCTAACATGAATAAAGCTCAATCATATGATTAATTGATAAAATCTCTATATTTTCAGCTACTCCCTTCGAAGAAAGATATGTTTATGTTTACGGTGGTATAATTGGCAACATCCAAAATAAGCATTAAGCAATGATTGCTCATATTGTCATTGAAAAGTTTGATCTCTATGAGAACAGATGGGATTTACAAAATTTTCATAGTAACTACTCTATTAGTTTTAAGAAAACTTATCATATAGAGTTAATAAAGGGAGAAGATTACTATTCAAAATACTCCTCAACTGAGTGCTTTCGGTCATGCTTTTGATATTCACAACAATAAGCTTTACATTGTAGGTGGAAGTAATGGAAAGATCTTGCAAAATGAAACTTGGTAAATTGACTTCATCAACCAAAGTGCTATTGCTAAAATTTATAATCCCAAGTAAAACCCATCAAATTCTAAGCACTAATTATTTGCTAAAATTATACTAACATGAATTTGGACATGGACATTTCAACTGCTATGAGCAAAGTATGTGTGAGATCAAATCGTGACGATCCAAAAGATGTGGAGATTTACAGTTTCGGAGGACTTAGCACAGAGGGCATGAACTGCTTCGCTAAGCTCGGTGAGAAGCAATCATGGGAGATTTTCGAAGAGTCTAAGAATAATTATCATATTTATACGATGTAAAATACAGTAAATTTTTATATAATAGTCTCACTTAATCATGAGTACCATTGCAGACCCTGAACTTATATTCTATCCAACTGTGTTTATTGAATGAGAGAAACATTCAAATTTGAAAATTAAAGCTAGATTAAATAATTTAGATTGTCTATAAATTTGATACTTAAGAAATAATCTTTCATTCACACAATTATAATCATAATATAAAACTATTACCTCTTCAAAAAATAGCATCATATCAAATTAAATTTCAATTTTAACTCTTATTATATTTATTAAACTATATAGATATCAGTTAAATTATAAATTTTAATACTTTAGTTACCATTTTAATTATTAATGGAATAAACAGCTTCTTAAACTTTTCAGTTAGATGAGAGTTAAGAATTGATTCTCGTGATGATATTTCTACAGGAAGACTTAACTTCAGATGAAATTTATTAGAAATTTGATACTAGAAACAAGGGGTATTTCTCAATCCTAGATTTCACTAAAATACTTAATGCAGAATACAATATTACTATGATTTTAGTTTTAGTAACTATGAGAATTAGCTTAATTTTACAGGCACATGTTAACTCATAATTATCACATAAATTATCTTATAAAAATTACAACTTCCATGACAATCATTTTGATATGAACTAACTTTTCCCCAAAATATTGCTTATTACATAATTAAAAGTAATATTAAGCCGACAGTGGCGTTCAATTTATTTAAGACACTTGATTAAGAATCCATCGGAAAAATAACGAATTAAACATTTCTAAACCTGATATCTTACCTCAACTAGCTAGTCGTCTACAAGCCAATGCTCTCAGATAGAAAACGAGAATTCAGTCAGAAAAACAGTGTTAAGAACTTAATTGGGATGGAGGATAATTCCAGAACATAGGTTTAAACGCCTAAACGATTTTAAGAAAGCCCATGTTCTAACATTTTACATAGAATATCATAATATTGTTTCTTAGGTTTTAATAAATGAATTGAGATAAATTATCAAAACATGAATGATGATAGGAGATAAAGCTATAGAAGAATGAAGTTTCCAAAGATAGAATCGTCTCCTCGATTGAAAGAAGATAAAGAATTTCTCAGCAATTAAAAGCTCAGTAGCAAGTAATTTATATAAAACTAGGCTTAAGTCTTAAATACAACTTTACTATTTGTGAATTATAATACTATTTTATTGAAGCAAGAAAAGAGATTTGCTTAATTTAGACAAAGATAACTCTGAAAATCTAAGTAGCGGTGGTAAACAAGAATCCTAAGAATATTTGAATGGAGATTTTAATGAAAGATATGATGCAATGGGTACAGAAGATCATAGAGATTTCATTGATAAACTTCAAAACGACTATCTCTATGAATACTAAGGAAGTATAGATCACAGAAGCAACCAATAAGATGAAATATTACTAAAAATTATTTGTAGTTTTACTGTGATCTATCTCTTAAATCACACTTAAAATTTTGATGACGAGATAAGCTCTATTTCCAACAACCAAAATATGAATATTGATTAGATTAGAGTAGAAGACAGGTAGAGAATAATTCAAAATGAGAATGGAGTTTCTCAGCAATTCCTACTCTCGTCTTAAAATAATTCATTTCATTCTTCTCAATAATCTTTACCAGACAGAGGTGGCTCTTATAGTAATCATCATAAAAATTTTCACATCAACTAAAACGAGTCTATTTCCAATTTTAGCAATAAAAATTAACCATCTCAGTACACTAAATAAAATCTAAGGCAATATATTTCACCAAAAATCAGATCCGCAATGGACTGTAGATAGGACAGTGACAGATTTTCTCCTCATTAGTAAGTCCAAGTTGAATATATTTAAGACAGGGATGAATTTCCCTATCAAAGTCGAGATTTACTAGCAAGTGAAGGTATGACCCCACAAAATGAAGAAAATCATGATTAGTCTTCACATTAAATAATCACATATCGTTAGAGTTTAGTATCACCCGCTGATAACAACTAGAACTACCTTTAAATGCACTTAGAGAACTATTAAAATGATTAATATGCAGATCACGATGATTAATTGAGCGATAGCTATATGACCGATTCGAATAGATAGAGTAGCATGAAACTGATTCAAATTAAAGAGTAGTAAAGTCCAGACAATAATTTAAGAAACAAGCATTTGAGCAACTTAAATGAGTTTCAAGTAGGAAAAGAAATCGGTAGAAATGGGAATCTCAGATAGTTCATCGAAAAAGAGATTGAGTTGTAACTTGGAGGTATGTAGCAAAAGAAAACTACATTCTTAATGGCAGAGAACAAATATACATAAGCGCTGGAAAAAAAGACATACAATATCGAACTTTAAGGGTCAGACTAGAAAGCTAATCAACGACTTTCCTTTTTGAAGAGAGACATCATGTCTTCAGATTAAAAGAATGTCAAGCCATATAGAGCGAGCAAAGAAAGCTCAATGAATAGAGAAGAGAGATACTTCAATTTAAACACCAACTAGTTAGGTTTGAAATTTCATGACAGTTAAGCAGGTAGTAGATAAATCAGTAGTGAGAAAATTCAACTTAAAACGTACCAAAACTTTAAGGAAAGTTTACTTAATTCTCAGACTAAAAATCAGGCTTTTAAAATAGGAAGAGATAGCAAACTTTAACAAAATGTACCTAACTCTCCTCTCTTATCACTAAAACAAAAATACTAAAAGAACTTTGAGCAGTTAATGCCCTAGTAAATCTTATATAATAATAGCAAAATAGATAAACTTAAGCTTAAGCTAGAAGAATCACTCTCTCAAAGTAAGAAAGACACTGTAAGTAATATGAAACTCTCAGTTTTACAAGGTTCGATAGAAAAACATCAAAATAACACTTTTAGAAGTAAAATAAATCATCAAAGTTCTAATTAGTAAAGCTAATTAGCATTTGCTAGTTCAAAGTGTGAACGACTTAGAGATTAAATAGTCGGAATGATGAGCTAAAACTCATCGGTAGCTTTTCACCAATCAAGTATGAACTCTGGCAGATTCACAAATCAATAAATATCAAACAGATCTAATGAAAAGCATCCTAGTGATTACTAATCCACTAAAAATCTTAATCTTTTGAGAAAAGTTGAACTCCTAAGCAGTCGAATTGGGATGACTCCTCCATCAAATGTAGGCTCTAATTGCAAAACATCTAAATATTAGGTTAAAACTGCTTTACTTGACATGGGAAATACAATGGATAGCTACAGAGAACTCACACATAAAATTAATGCAGCTAATTATAATTTATAAATCTTATTCCAAACATGAAAATATTTAATTATATATCTTAAATAATTTTTGAAATCTTTTAATTTAACTACTTTACAAAATTCAGAGGGAGTACCATATAAATATCATAGCAAAATAGACTTTAACTTTGATAAAGAAGATAATCTTAAATTATCGCTAAGAAAAGATTCTAATAAGATGTAGTCTAAAGTATCTTCAATCAATAATAGCACTAATAATATTGCATAATTTATTATTTTTATAATAGAGCTTTTATAGATACTATTAATTTTGATTTGATATTTTTAAACGAATAAATTGATTTATATCTATATTACTGATTTTAATTGCCTATTTAAAATTTATGTAATTTTGTAATAATGATTTTTTCATTAAGAGTAAATTATCTTAATATGATATTAAAGACAGCATGCTAAGTAGTAGATATGAAATAATATACTGAACTATTTATTTAAATTATTATATTCATTTTAAGATTTGATGTTAAAAGGTAGTCAGGAGTAGGTGCTAATTTTTCGAATGGATTTTCTTCTAATGGAAACTCATTTCAAACTTCAACCACCTTAAACTTCAAAAGTTCAATTCATAATAGCTAATTAATTTATACTTTAATAGTTAGAGTTAACTTACTTAGTTATTTTCTTATAATTATTATTATGATTATTTTTATATTTAAATAATAGCAATGGTGGGATAAGTAGTAAATTATCATACTACAACAATTCTGGTCTAGCAAGTTCTTCACTTAATTACAATTAATCTTCTAATTACATGTAACAAAGCAAGATATCTAGATGTGATTGATTTAAAGCTAAATTGTTTGTATTTTATTGTTTAACATTATACTATATTTGATGTGATTTTAACGTATTTTAAGGATCTAATGTGAAATATTTAGGATGCAGGAATAATTAATTCAAGGAATCATATAAATACATAAAAGACAATCAAATAACACTAAGTTAATATCTGTGTTTCGAAATGGAATAGTAAATTAAATCCTATAAATTTACTTTATTTAATTAAATTTCAAACTTTTATAAACATAAATCAAAAGATTTTGTTTTATAATTAAATATAATAAAATATTAATCTTAACATATATATTAATTTTATGATTATTTAATAATAAAATAATAAATAGGTGTATTACCAGTGCTGAATTATGAAGAAATAGCAAAGCTCCTATGCAAGAGTGCCTCAACTATTAGGTATCATTGCATGTTAGCTGTTTAGCATTTTAACTCAGGCACTTAAAAACATCCAGCAAGAAAATAAAAGTTCTCACAAAACTATATTGACTATCTCTGCGACTCGAAGACTTTGAAGTATTGGGCACACTTTCCACTTGACTAGCGAGCTGTCATGTTTCATCGCAAGTTTTCTGATATGCGTATCTCTCCTTAAACTATAGCCAATATTTATAGAAGAAATGGTATTACTTTCAAGACTGTCAACAGAGTGAAGAGAGTGATTGATTTTACAGTGCCATTTTATAGTAATAATTTAAACATTATATATATGATTTAATGCAGAGAGCTATTACTAATAACATCAAGTTCATACACGCTGATGAAGCAGTGTTTACATTCAACACTTTTATTAATAAGTCCTGGTATAAAAAGTACGATAATATAGAAGTATATGACTAAAAAGTAAAGGTTGCCACTCACGCAATTTTATCTGGTATTAGTGAAGATTAAGGTATAGAAGCTTATGTCATTCATCCTCGCTCTATTAAACGAGAGCAGTATATGTAGTTTTTGCATTAGCTCAGAGAAAAGTGTAGCAACTAAGAAATTATCTTATTTGTTGATAACTTATCTGTCCATAAGACTGAGGAGTCTAAGAAAGCTTTTGAAGAGTTAAACATAACTGTTCTAACCAAGATATCCCTCCCCACCCCCTCCCACACCATAAACCAAGATACCCCTCCCCACCCCTCCACACCCTATACGAGATACCCTCCCACACCCCTCCCCATCCAATCCTGATACCCATCACCTCTAACTTTTCTTTCACTAACTCATTAGATATAATTAGTTTGAAACTTTTTATTATAAGATTATAATTAGTTATATAAGTATAGATCCTTAACATTTCAAATGTAGATTAATTTTAATTAATTTACAATAGAAATGAATTATCAAGATTTAATTATAAAATGTATTTAATAATTTGTATGATCACAAGTCTTTTTTTATATTAATATAAATTTAATTTGTACAAAGGCAAAGTAACAAATCTTGTATATAAATCTTCAGAGAAGAAACAAAAGTTTTACAATTTGCAAAATTATAAAAAGATATATTTTGAATAATTGATATTATTTAGAATTAACTTTAGATAGTGCATTCCAAAAAATTTCTAATAAAATATATATATCATGATATTACAATTTAATATAAAAAATCATTTAATATAATAATATTTAAACATTTTAAAAGTGAATTTTAAAATCAAAATTATAATTATATTTATTGTGGATTTTGAAAAAATTTGATTTAATATGAAAAGCATTTTCAATAGATATTTATACCTATTAACTATTAAATGAGTATTGTAATAAAAAATGATTTAATTACAGTTTATTTGATTTTAATTTTTCTCTCATCTTTTTATAAAAAAACAAGAATTTAAAATTATTATTTATTTATTTTTAAGATAATTGTAGACATATTTTAATATTCAATTATAAAAACAAATTTTGGACTATAATTTAAATAGAAAGTTTTATGCAAAAATAATTTAAACACTACTACGCATAAAAAAAGCTGTTCATAAAAAATTTATTATGCTATATAATTTTATAATAAAGATATAATAATTATATTTTAATTTAGATTATTTTTTTAAAAAATTAAAACTATCATAATTTAAATAATTTGGATATTCTGATGAGTAAAGGAATGTCAGTTTAAAATAAAAATTAAAAAATTAATTATTGTTATTAATTTTAATATAGTTAAAATTATTAAAATTTAATTATAAATAAAAATAAATATGCAATCTATAATTTTTAAAATTCTCATTTATAAAAGATTTTTAATATTATTATATTATTAAATTTAAAATGGGGAAGGGGGTGAGGAGGGATATCTCGGTTAGAACACATAACTCCTGTATACCACGTTCCTTATAGTCCATAATTTAATGGAATTGAATTTTACTGGAGTTAAATCAAAACTTATTACTAGAAGCTACTGCTGTATCATCTTATGCATAACTTGCCCATCGATACAGTAGACTTAATTCAAAGCAGCTGTAAGAGAGTGAGCGTAGATAAGACAACAATTTATGCGAGAGAGGGAAGAATGAATGTTTATAAATAAGTTTTAGATTTAAATGAATGAATAAGTTCACATTTTAAACTAACTCATAAAGGAATTAGGCTTCTCTTTCTTCTCCTCTTCTTATGGCTTGCTTGAGCCCATATTTCTTCTTTTAGTGCCAGCTCCTGCATCTTTGTTCATTTCATCTGGTTTTTAGAAATCTTTATAAAGCCTCTTGCTCAACTCATGAATTGTCTGCGACATTCTTTCTCTGTGAACCTTTGCATGCTCTTTCATAAGATATATACCAGTGCCAGATTTTCCTGCAAAGTTATATGTCAAAGCTTACTTGAAAGATAAGGATGCTTCTTAAGTTCCTCAAGCCAAGCAGAGCATATTAGAATGCCTTGCTTTTTCTAGTCTTCAGGAAAGATAGAATATCGTTTCTTATGTGCTTCTTCAGTTATTTCTCTGAGACACTCCTCTTTTATTGTACCATGAACACCAAAGAAAAAGTTCCTCTCTGGTAGTAAATTAGAGAGTTGTTTCTTGGTAGGAAGGTAAACTACCACTTCCTCATCTTACATGGCATCCTCATAATGATTAGTGACTGAAATCTCAGGGTAGTTGGGAATTTCTATTAGTTTAATCTCTTTATTTTTAAAAGCTTTCTTCTCCTCACAAAGTATTGCTTTCAAGAATGAAATTTTAGTACCTTCCATCGTTGGAAGGAAAAAACTAACTGTATTATATGTTAATAGTCAACAAGTTATCTTACCATGTAAAGTTAGGTATCGATAGAGATCTTCCTTACTTCTGAATCTTGAGACCATTTCTTGAGCCTCAACTCTCTTCATTTGATCATTGAATGATTCCATCTTTGCTCCTCTTCCTATATTTGAATTTCAAATTATAATTTACAGACTTTTGGATCCTCTTATTTAAAAACTTACTATTAAAGATGGGCATCTTATAGGAGGTCAACCCTGCAAAGATACGTAGAGAAAGCTTTAAGAAGCTGTAACAAACTGCAGAGATGGAGCTACATTTTTATCAATTGAGTCCATTAAATTAGTACTAAATTTGTTTAAATTTAATTAAGACTGGTACTAAATCCGTTTAATTTTTTTTTTAATTTTTAATTAGTACCAATTTAATATCGATGATTAATCATTCAAAATATAAAATTACAAAATTCATAACTAAACGTAATAGTACTCTCATACTTTATAATTAAATTAAAATGAAAATATATTTGAAAGCAATCACTAATATCTCTCTAATTGTAAAGACCAATTTTCATTAAAATTCTCTGTAAGTGTCAATTAATCAGATATATTAACTATTTAACTGTATTTTAACTTTTGACAGCACTGTGAGATAAAAAATTAAAATTAATCACATATATAATAGAATTTAGTAATGCAAAAGTGCGGATGCCAATAACTAAAATGAAAGTTACAATAATCCAAGTATTTCTTAATTATTAAATGATCTTGGATTAATAACTCATTTATAGACTCTTCGTCGAAATAGAAATGCTTTGGCATATAAAATAATTAAAAATCACAATAATCACTCAATATATAATATAGAGTATATTATCTAATAAACAAACAAAATTGTTCTATTTATATTTCAATTTCTCTCTATTATTAATAATTTAATTTGCAAATTTATTATACTTGGCAGTTATTCTGTATTTAATTTATTAATTTTCCTAATCTTTTGTATTTTATCAATAGTACCAAAACTTAATTAGTACCTAGTTTTAAACTAATGAAGTTTTAATGGAAATGCTCCAAAATGGTTCAAAACCTAATTGGTACCAGTACCAACCAAAAGTATTTGTTAGTTGGTACTAAAATTAAAAATATTAAGCAGGAAATAAAATAATTTATAGTTATAAACTTAGTATAAATATGATGTCTAACATCTAAGAATCAACAGTTGATGTTGCAGTGCCAACTCCTATTCAGAGTTACTATAACTAGAGAGGTTTTTACTTATTAATAATTGTAATTTTCATTTGAATTTAAACATGGCGGTTAACTTAAATCGTAAAGCAGTTTCTCTTGGAACAGGTTAATCATAGTTCAACATTGGCTCCTCCAAGAAACCAGAAGTAATCTATATTAAAAGGGAGATTGAGCTTAGAGCTCTAGAGTTTGAAGCAGAGATCTATAAAATTGAAGTTTAAAACGAGAAATAAATGCAGAGATGGGAGTTTAAACATAATTTGAATTGATTGAGGAAGAGAAGGAACAGCAACCAATAGAAAAATTAAAACATTTAAATGTAAAGCTAAAATTTCTTCTCAACTTATTCTAGCTTGAAAAGCACATCAAAGAAATACACTCTAGTAGAGCTAAGATCTGCTTAAAGCATGATAAAGTAGATTGTATGTATTAGTGAACAACATGCATGAAGTCTTATTCTCACTCAGCCAAAATATAGAGGCATATGCAAAAGCACTACTAAAGCGAATTCCTGATTAAAGATGAGGAAACTTAAAAGTTTGTTCAAGCTAAAAGAAAAAATAGCTCTCTTGAGTCTTAAAAAGAGTAGTAGGAGAGGATCAAGATACAGAAGCGTTTTGAATCAATGAACCAAGCCGCAAATGGTTTGTATATATTTTGCTTATAAGAGAGAGCTATGTATATACCTGCATTAAATGTAGTTGACCTTAGCAGCTGTATTGAGAACTATTTGCTTATAGACGTACTTAGCAAGGTAAAACTTATAGTGGTTGATGAATTTGCTTGCAAGGTATACTCTTTCAAATTTCTCATTAAAAACGACCAGTATCAAAATGAATTTGCAAAAGAATACATAGTGCTCAGAGAGGCTTAGAAAAGATTATGCAAAAACTTAGCTAAGCTCGGCGCGGTTATCATTAGCCCTGGTTTTATTGCATTAAGACTCAAGAAGTTTGAAATTACTATAAGAGAGTATATCTACCATAATAGATATCCTGGAGATTTGAAAGAGATACTCAAAGAAATGACTAATAGTGTGAAAGAGCTTTCATGATCTAGGGTATATTCATAAAGATTTGAAGCCAGAAAATGTAATGCTAAATCTCTGCCCTTTAGAAGTAGTAGTCATAGATTTTAACAGAGCAATAAGATAAGAGATAGTGACTTTAGCAAAGGTTCTAGGCACACCAGGATACTTCCAAATATGAAAGAAGTGGACTAATGGTTTTGTGTAGTGGGATTTTTGGGCGGTAGCCGCAATTATCTTAGAGTGCGATATGGAAAGTATATCATACTTTGGAACTAAACAAGAAAGTAATCAATAAGTTTGGCAACTAAAGATATTAAACAAAAAGATGTCTGCGATAGGATCAAGAATATAGTTGAGATGATAATTGTAAGAGCTCCAGCATACCAAGATAATCATTAGACGATATACTAAAGGAACTACAGACTGCTAGATTTAAGAGGTATCACAAAGATAAGCAGATAAAATTTGTTTGAATTAAGTACACTAATACTCTTTAAATATTCATTAAATTCACATAAAACCTGCGTTTTCTCTACTAACCCCAATAAGACCCCAACTATACCCTACAAATAAAAGCACTTATCAAGCTCATTAAGGGGTTTTAGGGTTTTGATTACGGTACAGATACCACCTAAAACTACACCAAGTACTTCAACCACTCCAATTTAGTGTCTTCTAGCTATTCTTTTGATTATTAAAATTAATATTTGGAAGTATATATAAATGATCCTAAGAATGTTGCTATAATTGTGAGTTAAGTGATTATTTTGTTTCTCTTAGGAATTATCTTTTTCAAGTATGGACTTAAAATGAAAATTCACAAACATTATATCATGCCAAAACATTTTTGAAAGAAAGCAAATTTTAGCTTAAATTATTTTTAAAACTATTGATGGAAAGACTATATGGTACATAAGAAGTAGATGGAAATAGTTCGGATGCTTGAAAACAAAAAAGCATAACAATAAAATATGATTCTAATAATTCAGATATATTCTATAATTTATCAACATTTTAAATGACTATGAATCAAACTACAAAAGTGTAGGTTCAAGTACATAATTAGGAAATACTCAAAATTTGAACACTACTCAATCTATGGTTGTAGCAGATACTTCTAGCAATATTAATTTATTGGTACTTTAATTTTATTTATTATAACTAAAAATACAAAACTAAAGTGATTAATACCACAATGTTCAACAACTAGGTAGTCAACCCAGGATTATAGAGGTTGAATTTTAATTAATCGAAAATCGAGGCACCCAGCATTAATGACATAACGATATTGGATATAGCAGCAAGACCTTCTTAAATTCAACAAAATCTTAAGTATAAATTCCAATAAATACAATATTAGCAGTAGAAATATAAGCAATTAAATATTCAGCAAAAAACTGAAACACAAGAAATCTTTGAAGCAATAATATAGTGAAACAAATGACATCTCTACACCTTTCTCTCATTGAAAATTTTCCTCATCATAATTCAATTTGATTTCTATATTCTGATATAATATATAAAAAAAATTAATTTAAAATTATACCATAAGAAAATATACGAACAACTTAGCAAGCAGTTCATCCCTTTCCAATGTCGACATCGATGATAGACTTCATCCAGTGGAGTGAAAACACATCTAAGTAATCAAATAAATTAACAATAGTTTTAAATGTTTTTATTTAAACTTTTAATACAAATAAGTCGATTGCGATACATTTTATCATGACAATATGATAAAAAATGGGCACAATTCGTAAGTGACCATTGGCTTTGAGAATAGAGTTATGGGTATTGAGTGACCACTTAGATATTGATAATAATAAACTTCAAAACTAAAATAGAATGCAAATAGCATTCCTTCATCTGGTAGTACAAATTGATTGAAAAATGAGTAAGTTATAAGTGCAAAAGTTTGACATTTCTAATTTTCTTATATTTCATAAACCTAATTTACAAAAGAAAATTATTCAATTTGTGGCTAAAGTATTGCAAAAGACTGAATATTTGATTTAAATATTATTAAAATTCTCATATTATTCTAAATTTGTATATAAAAATTTAATAGCAGGCTTCACACTCTTAACTTTTTAAATTAAACATTATAGATATAAATACTTAAAATGAATAATTATCGCAGTAAATTAATGAGTTACACAAATTAAATTAAAAAGATTAATTTTTAATTAAATATCTCTTATCTATTGTATAATCTCAACTAAAGGTAATCAATTTTACTTCCCTGGAAATTTCATATCAATGACAAACCCATCTATTAGAAAGCGGACAAAATGTTATTATATTAATCAAAATCTTCGTTTTTTCTCTCCAAATTTATTCTAAACTTAATTTAAGGGATAGCTTTTTGAAAGTTTAAAGAATATTTAAAATATTTTTTTATGCATTGTCTCAATAGTAATGCCACCGTCGATTTTACTCTTTTATCTAACTTATTTTAATCAATTACTTTCAGATAAGACATTTATAGGCAGAAGGAATGAGCTAAATTTTTCGAAACGCTTTTCTTAAGCAAATTTATTGAAATATCGTCAGCTTTGAATTTCAAAAATTCAATTCATAATAGGTCATTAATTTAAATAAATATATATTAACCAAGATTAATTATACTTGGTTAAAATAAGGCCTGATTATGAGGCAGAAAAAATTTTAAAAACACTAAAACAACTAAATATAACTAAATTGAATGGATTTTATGATATGATTAAAGTACTTTTAAGAACATGTTGAAAGTATTTTCTTGAAATTAACTCTTTAAGTAACAATATTTTTATATAAAATAATTTTCATTTTAAAGTTCTTAAAACAGATAGTTTTAGAGTCTTTTTTTAGTTTTATTTTAAGTTATTTTAGTTGGCAATCAGTCAAAATTTTCGAATTAAATTTATTGAATATAATATTTAATTAAAATAACAGCAAAGTTGGGATGATCAGTAAATTATTTTTTAAAACATTTTTATTTGTAACAAATGTAACTTCCTAACTTACTACAATTAATCATAGAATAACATTAAACAAAACAATATAAAAAGATGTAATTGATTTAAAGTTGAATTGTTTGTATTTTATTATTTAACTATTATTTTTGATATTTTACATTAAAATTGAAATATTAAGGAGATTATGAGAAATGTTTAAAAATATAAGCACAGTAAAATTAAAGGAGTCACATTTATTATAATCAGTCAATTAAATATCATTAAGTTTTAATCTGTGTTTAGGGGATGAATTAAGTTAATGATTTATCAAACAATTTATATTTTTTTTTTAAAAAAAAAATCTTTACTTTACTTCTCATTTTCCTTTAAAAAATCACTATATATATATATATATATCATCTCGCCTGTATTGTATACTTTAGAACATTTTTAAAGCATTATTTGTGAAATTATAATTTCATATTATGAAAAAAATTATTATTAATAATGAATCGAGATAAAATTATAAAAACCCCTGTGTGTTTAATAATAAAACTCTTGTTTAATTAATTTATTATTAAATATTGCTTACACATTAAGCCAGATTCCCAGAAACCTGCAAAGTTGACCTCCTTCATAAAATAACGAACATTTTAAATCCATTGATTAAATAATTCAAAAAATAAAATTTCTTATTTGAATAAATTTATTACTTTTTTTTATATAGATTACACAAGAAATTTTCAAAGAAATGCAACAAATACAACTTAAACAGACTAAATAAATTAATTGCTTAATTTATAAATTTTCATATGTCTTTTATTTTAGCTAATATGATAAGAATTTTATCAATTTTAAGATTAGAATAATAAATGTTATCATTACTTTTTTTTAGACTCCCTGTACCAAAATTTTTGGTTAAAACATATTTTAAGCTCTAGTAGTTACTTCTTTAATTTTGCAACTTGGCTTAGCCATAACTACAAGAATTGATAAAATGCAACCTCTTACAGGTTCCTTGAATAATTTTACTTAAGATTATTTCATGAATCTCTAAAAGGATTTAAATTATCAATTTTTCTATCATAACTATATATTAAATTATTTTTATGGATTCCCGATTTCTTCTCTCAAATCAATCCATAAGATAATATTAATATTAGATTTAATAATATTAATTATAAATGCTTTTTATTATCAGCAATATAAATTATCCGAGAACTTCCTTGAATAGATGCTAAATGAAGCAAAACAAAATATGACTCTAATGTACTAATACGTTATGTTGCAACCCTTCCTTTAAGAAACGCTGATTCAATCACAAATTTAAGCTAAGTCATCAACATCCATAACTCAAATGAATTAAACATTGCTTCAAGAAAGTATTGATATAATAAAACAAATCAATTCCCTTTTCGAGGAAGTTTTCTAAACGCTTGTTTTCAAATTCTCAGACCCAGACAACAAGAAATCAATCATTAGAATTAAAATTTAATGATTTTTATAGATTTTAAAACAAGGAATCAGTTTACACAATGTTGAGAGAGGCAGATATTTCTGTTGAGGCGGTATCTGATCAATTAAACAGCTCTACTAATTAAACTTTAATTGCTTATGATGATTCAATAACAAATTTAACAACGCCTTCCACTAATAATGACACTAATAGTAACAGTTCCACTTCAAATCCAACTAATGGAACTCAAAATATTACAAATTAAACAGTAACTGTCAATGAAACTAATAGTAACAGTTCGACTTCAAATCCTACTGATGCAACCCAAAACACGACCAATCAAACAAATAATACTAACAGCACAGATTCTGATACTAAAGCTCTTATGATAATTATTGAAACTAAAAAAGAAAGCTAAAAGTTAGTTATATAAAAAATATTCTTTTACAAATTATTTTTTTAACAATTGTTTTTTTTAATTAAAATCATGAAGATTACAAAATTATACTTTAATCGTTTTTGATTACTTTCAAAATAAAAAACAAATTTTAATTTTTTAAACTCTGAGTCTATTTTTCTTATTAAAAACATGAGGGTTTAATCAGACTACAATTACCGGTAATAGCACTAATTTATTATAATTTCGTCAAATTTATCATGAAATAGATATTGATTATTTTTACTACTAATCTGACAGAAAGTTAAAATTCTACTTAATTGTTTGATTCACATAATACAACAGACAATAGTTCTCAATTAAACAATACTAATTCAACCTCAAATTAATCCTCAAACTTAAATGAAACATCTATCTCTCCATCATCAAACACAACAAATGATAACAATACTTCAAATACTTCTAATCCTTTAGATGGCCTCAATAATTCCTCAAATTAAACATAAGAAACAAATTCAAGCAATTCATAAAATGGCACAAATTAAACAAATGAATATGCTAATCAAACATTAACAAATACAACAAACACATCTTATATTGAAAACAATGAAAACACCAAAACCCTTCAGTAATTTCATTGGATTTTTTTTTATAAAAGCACACAGTTAAAGATATATTTTAATAGGCTTTATAAGGAAATTATGTTTTAAATATTAAAAATTTAAGTGTGCGTAAGAAAATAATTTTTAAAATATCTCACATAAACATAAGCTTATAGCCATGTGGCAGTTCATGAATCTATATAAAGGACTTTATTGCTATAGTTGGGTTTCTCTTGCCTAATAGAAGGGAACTAAATTTCATTCTTAAAGCCTTACTAAGTGAAGGGAAAAAAGCTTTAAGACCAATTAAATCAATTATGATTGGGATTCCTAACTACCTAAAAATATCTCAGTAACAAACCTCTATGATGGTGCAATGAGTGATCAATATGTTGAAATTTATCTCCTTTCTAATTTACTCCTCTCTAAAATCAGTAGCCAGAGAGAAATTTATTCTTTTGTGTTAGCACAAAAAATATTACAGCATCTCTCCAATAGAAAAAGAGAAGGAAGATTAAAATTATTAAAAATGAGCTGAAGGAATCACAGAAGTTGTATTTATCTCAAATAAGCTTAGACTTCTAATTTTATAGAATAACCTGGTGCTACTATAAACTTTACAATAGTGAGCACCAAGTTTAATAAAGAGAGAAAGTCTTAAATATAAATAAATTAAGAAAAAGACTCTTCAGAGATATATAAAAACCAGATGTCAAATATAGGTGCAGGAGTCGCCTCTAAGAGGAAATAAATAGAACCTATCAACTCATAAGAGGAAGAAATGAAAGAGAGTCATTATTCTTTTATGAGTTCATTTAATATATGAACTTCTTAATTTGTTTAAATCTCATACTTATTTAGCTAAAACTTATTTATACAAAAAACATCCCTTCTCTACAACAAACTTTTGGTCCATCATAGCTTAATATTTTCATGTGATATAGTAAAAATAACTTGTTGGGATTTTAATAAACATCAATCTTACTTTATTGAACTGATATGTCACTATACCCTTTGTATCAAAATATTGATATAAATGTATTAAACGTGAATACTGCCTCTTCAGCATGTATGAACTTAATATTCTGTTCTTAAGCCTTCTGCATTTAATTGAATATATAATTTTAATTAATCTTATTAAAAGGAGCAGTAAAGTCAATCATTCTCTTAATGCAATTGACTGTCTTGTAAGATATTCCATTATTTTTATATATGTTAACTAAGGATTAAGTTGGGATGTAAATTTCTGGAAATTGGCCAACAGATTCTCTATGTGAGAGAGAAATGAGTTCAATATTTAAGAGTCTTATCATTAATAAGATAGTCTATATGATGATGCTAAATTTTTAAGGGTCTTTTAAGCTTAGAATTAAGATGCTATCTCTTTAAATTTAATGCTAATAATCAGTGAAACCTAATAGTAGCAAAATATTATTTTGAAGCAGCATTGCTATTAACCTGTTATATAGAATAGACTTGAGTAGATCACTATAATCATCGCATCCAAAAGCAACCTAGTAAATCTATACTCTCACTATAAAAATTGACTCCAAACCTCGCATTTACACACTAATATTTGAACAATAAACCCTTACATAAACCCTAAAAAACTATATTTAATATGCATTAAAAGTGTCCTTTTAATCAATCAAAACTCAATCAAATTAATTAAAGAGTTTTCAATACTATAAATTCAAATGTAACTAACAATACCAACAGTCCTCATGATTAATAAACTAACACAACGAACAATACTGACAGTTACTAAAATATCTCAACTGATGGAAATCTAAATAGCACCAATACAAGTATAAGCGACAACACTTCAACATAATCTAATGACACTAATATCTCAAATAGCACCAATATAACTACATCTGTTAACTCTTCATCTCAATCAAACTTCACGAATAACTCAGCCAATGATTCATAAGCTACAAACAGCACAAATACGACAAATAGCACTCAAAATTAAACAAATGTTCAACAAAATGATACCTAGTAATAAAATAATGTAACTGTTCTTCCTTCTGATTAAAACTAGACCATTAGTAATACTTCCTAACTTAACTAAACTCAGAATGTAACATAAACTGTCAATATTAGCAACTCAGACTAAGCTGGAGTCAACAGTAGTAGCTCAAATAATACATCTGCAACAGATGCATCATCTAATTAAACTAGCAATAGCACTACTAACTCTTCTACAATTTAAAACAGCATTAACTAGACTAGCATTCAGGCCAATAGTAGCAATAGTTCTAGTGATAATACTTAAACTAACTAGACCTAAAACACATCAGTTTCAACTAATTCCACAAATAATGCTTAAAACACAACTAATAACACTGAACTATCTAATAATGTTACTAACTCAAGCAACTCAACTAATATCACTGATTCTGGCAACTCAAGCAGCTCAACAAATGTTACCGACTATAGTAACTCAAGCAGTTCATTGAATGCCATTAATCCTAGTAACTCAAGCAGCTCGGCTAATGCTACTCACTCAAATAATTCAAGCAGCTCAACAAATTTTACAGACTCAAGTAATACAAGTAGTTCAACAAATGCCACTGATTCTAGTAATTTAAGCAGTTCAGCTAATGCTACTGACTCTAGTAACACAAGCAGCGCAACGAATCCCACTTACCCTAGTAACTCAACCAGCTCAACTAATGCCACTGATTCTAATAATTCAACCAGCTCAAATAATACAACTGACTCTAGTAACTCGAGCAGCTCAAATAACACAACTGACTCTACGAACTCAAGTAGTTCAACAAATGCCACTTACTCTAGTAACTCAACCAACGAATGCCACAAACTCTAGTAACTCAAGTAGCTTAAATAATACTAGTGTCTCTAATAATTCAACCAACTTAACAAATGCTACTGACTCTAGTAATTCAGCCAGCTCAAATAATACAACTTTCTCTACGAACTCAAGTAGCTCAAATAATACTAATGACACTATTAATTCAGGTAACTTAACAAATTTCACTTAATCAAATAATTCCACTCCAAATTTGATAGGCAACAATTCTAATTTAAATTTCTCAGAAAATTCAAACTTAACAATTGGCAACATTACATTCAATAACTTAACTTTGGATGTCTAAGAATCCAGTATCAATCAAAATTAACAAGAAATAAATGCTACCTAAAACTACACAAAGTACTTCAACCAATCTGCTCTAGAGTCATCTAGCTACACTTTTGATTATCTAATTAAATTATATTTATAATATTTGATCTTAAGTATGTTGCTATAATCGCTAGTGGAGTGATTGTTTTAGTTCTCTCTGGAATTATCTTTTTCAAGTATGGACTTTAAAAGAAAACTCAAAATAACATTTTAAGCAATCCCTAATATCAAATAAAATAATATCTAAATTAAATTGATTATTTTATTTAAACTGTTGATGGAAAGACCAAATGGTAAATAAAATAAAGCTGTAAATAGTTCAGATGCTTCAAAAAGAAGAGCAATTAATTTAAATTTTTATTATGTAGTATTAGAAACTAAAAAATTTTGATCATACTTTAAAGCTTATTCCTATTTTATAAAGTTTATCAATGATATAGAATCAAACTACAACAGTGTTGGTTAACTTTCAGTAATAGTAAATACTTAATATCAAAACAACACACATTCTATGAGTGTTCCAGATACTCCAAGCAATAATATTGTTACATTTTATTTTTAATTTTAATTTATAATTTATGCAATCTTAAAGCGATTAATAATACGATCAAAACCCCTTAATCAAATGTTTGAATCATTTAATTCGTAGGGTTAAATTAAGGTCTTATTTATTATGTTTACTGAAATATCTACAAAAAATACATTTCACTAATCTTATAAGGACAAAAATAAAGATAAGGATTTCAGTATTTACCTTCCTACAAAACTCATTCTCTATCAAACTTTGAGAAATGAGCTTTATTTTTTTTATTTTTGGTAAAATGAGTGAAAGTTATTTTATAATTTAAAGAGAAGCTCTCAAGAATCGATACATTTTATTTCTCATGAGGATTAAAAGAAAAAAAGTCAAATTAAAATGAGAGGCCTGGTTCGCTGAGCTTAAGAAGTATCCGTTCTATTCTAACATGCTATTATAAATAATTAATCTTTTGAGAAGCCTGGAACTGATAATTATATACGAAGGAAAAGTGAATAATCCTGAGAGAAAATCATTAACTATTCATTAAGCAAGGGAGATAGCTTATAAAATGTCTTAAGTCTAAATGAAATGAACATCGATTCCGGTTCTAGTTCAAAGAGAGAAGAAACACGGTCCCTATGAAAAATAAGATGAAAAAAAGGAAAGAGCGGCCGAATTTATTTTATTGTTCGTTTTTTATGCAAAATTATTCATTCATTTGAGTAAAGTGTGAGAATGAATCAGATTATTTTTTAGTCTAAATCTTCATTAATTTCATATAAAATTGCATATTTGGCAACCTTTACTTTTTGTCAGGAATTTCTGAGCTATCATAAATCATTCTATTCCAAGACTTATAAATCAAAGTGTAGAAGACAATTTTGAAGGCAGTATGAACTTGATCTTATAATCAAAAGCTATTCGTATTTTGAATTTTAATTAGTTTTAATTGAGTACCATAATTAATTCTTCAAAATAAATCACTCCTTTAGTTCAATTTATAACAATCTTGAAAATAATATACCATTTTTCAGATAAGTATCTGAGATAGTTTTTGAAGAAATTTGCATGTCACGAAATCTGCTTTGGTGAGAATATTCGGATCAATAATTTATGTTAAGTTGAAAGTGTACTCAGTATTTTTTTTTAAAAAAAAGTTATTTCCTTCCTTTATGTTTTCAAGAGCTAAATGCTAAACAGCTCGCAAGCAATGATACTTTACAGTTTACCAAGGTTATGCAAGAGCTTTGCAATCGCTGCATAATTTAGCGCTGGTTTGACTTATTCTATATTAATACTTGTACCATGCATAAAATTTATCTGTAAATCTTAATATTTCTCATCATAAATAAATACTATATTTTGCTAATTTCTATTTCTTATTTTGCAAATTGGCCTAATTTCTCTACTAATCCCTACTATATCCTAACATTCAAATCACCATATCATTCAATTAAGGGGTTTGAGGTTTTTGACGTACAACAGCCACGTAATCAATCCATCTTATATAGTTGCTGAATTCAATAACTAAACCTCAATCGATGCTAGAAGACTCTCTCAAATGCCACAAAATATAAGGGAAAGATAGCAATAGTTACAATAACAGCAGTATTAATAGAATAAACAAAAGGCTCAATAAAACTAACTCAATGACAAGACATCTTTAAAACCATAATCTAATGAAATAAATAACACCTTTACATCTCTCTCTAACTATGATAACTCTCCTAATCATGATTTATTTTATGCACATTTCTTTAAAATCAAACCACAAGAAAATACACGAACAATTTAGCAAGCAGTTCTTCTCTACAATACGTCAATGTTGATGGTAAGATTCATCCAGTGGAGTAACAATACATCTAAGTTGTCAAATTAATATTATTATTAGTTTTTATAAATGTTTATTTTAACTTTAATCATGAATTAAGTTGATGGCAATACCTTCTTCTATCATGATTAGACAATGAAAAATGGACATCATCAATAATCAAGCATTGATTATGGTAATAGAGTAATGGGTACTGAAAGACCTCTCAGATAATGAAAATCGCAGAATTCACAATATATTTAATGTTCCTATTTTATATTTAAGTAAGTTTAAATTAATCCAAAAAAGGAAATTAAGGAAGGCTAATTTGAAAATATATTCCCATATTTTAATTAATATATACACTTATTCTGAATAAATATTTTTACAATATTATATTAATTTTCCCCAAAATTTAATTTTAAGAACTAAGTATTAAATTATTGCTTTTTATATACATCCAAATCACATAAATAATCGAATCAAATAAGTAAATTTAGAGATCACAAATTTTAAAGCTATAAATAAAACTTATTAGGATTTATACTAAATAAAAATAAATTATAAATAAACACAATTGTCATGAAAAAGTACATTGCAATTCTCTCCATATTAGCACCCTTGCTACTTCTGAGTTCCCTTTCTAATTAGGTCCAAGCCTAATCTGAGATATAATAAGTGGATTTTGAGTCTTTCTTTATGAAGTCAATCAATGAGACGATCACTTTGATAAAAAAGGCAAAAGATGATAAAAGATTTTTGCAGACATCTACAACCAATATTATTGATATATAATTTAATTTAATTTAATTATATCATCTCTTTATCTAAAAATTGAGAGTTCAAATTTTGATATACTTTTAAATTTTATGAAAAATATTTTAAAGAAGTATATTAGAAATAAAATTACTATTGCGCATAAAATGATTAATTATAATTATTTTATATTCCCTAACAAACGAAATCATTATATAATTTTACAGAAGTCAAATTAATCCCCATACTTTAATTCAATATATATATATATAAAAGAATTCTCTTTAATATGCTGATGTTATATTAAATAAAATCCTTCCGATATTAATTATTTTTATAAAATTTCTTCAGAAACAATTAAACTAAGGCAATACAACTAAAACTAATACAACTAACTCCACAACCAAAACCAACACAACAACCAATACTACAAATACAACTAAGACCAACACCACTATTAACACTTCAACCCCAAATACTCCACCAAAGAAGAATTTTACTGATAGTGGGATTTACACTTCTGACTTTCTATTTTACAATAATATTGTGAAAATTTAGTCATATTTTATTATAAAAATCTAGTTTGGGTAATGAGATCAAAGAATACTTCGACATATCTTCAAAATAAAGAAAATAAAAACCAAAAATTAGCTAAATATGCAATTTTCGTTATATTTATGCTATAAATTATAATAAATGTAAAATTAAGTTTTATAATTGTAAAAAATCAGAAAATTAAACTTCATTCATTTGAATTTGCTTTTATATTTATAACATTATTTACTTGAAGTCGTTTTAAAAATATAAAACTTATAAAAATATAAAATCCTTTTTTCTCAGAAATTGTATATGTCGTTTAAATGTATACAAAGAGGCTATGAACATACAGTAGACACGATATCTAGTAGAAGGTTTAAAAGAGTTGTTATAATAATATCCAGAAGCTTTCAAACTTGTACCCAGTATATAACTTTTTTAATAAAAGTTTTATATTTTATCTCACTATATAAATAAAACAGTGATGTTCTTAGCTAGTACAGAGATGTACTTTTGGAATTAAACAATGTGTTCCAGTCAATGTTTAACACAAACTTTATAAATTGTCATTTCAATTAATTATTGATATTTAATTGTAAAGTCAACTTGTTTGGAAATCTTGATCTCTACAATCACTAATAATTATGAAATAAACTTTAATTTATAATTATTTTTTTTATTTATGTGGTTAATACCGAAGTTATACACGATATTTACTTAAATGGAGATTTCACATCATTCTCATCACTATAACTCGCTGCTAAGAATCTGGAAGAAGAGAAGTATAGTAGCAGTGGCAGTAGTAGCTCAAGTAGCACTCATTAATAACTTATTAATAGGAGTTAATTTTTATAAGGGGGGGGGAGTTTCCAGACCTATAAAAAGTTTTTTATGTAGTTTTAAATAATTAACAAAAAATTATCAATAAAATATATTAAAAACTAATAATTTTATAAGAATCATAAATGTAGCGAGCAAAAAATAATTTCAGTGTTCATTATTGTTTAAGATTATAAGTATTAATGAATTATGATAATTTAAACAAAATTATATTAAATTTAAACAGAATAGTTTAAGAAAAAAATAATGAATAATATTAAATAGTCATTTTTTACATTAAAAAATTTTAAGTTTTTATCCCAAACGTTATTAGAGAAGTTAGAAATCAAAAATATAAAAATTTATAAGTCAGGAATCCCCGCCCAAATTTATATTAATTTCATTTTATTTTTACTAGTGAGTCAGCAGAGATGATATGTATTCCACATAAATAAACTAGAATTATATTATTTATAGAGATGTTCTTGGATATAGGCCTCCCAATTATTCTAGCAGTTGCTTCAATTGTCACTCTAATCATCATGAGAAAATTTTGCATGAAATAGAAGGAATTTAAATATGGATTATATAATATTATTTAATTCATTTAGAACTATTTATTTGTGTTAAGGTTAAAGACGGCAGATTAAGATGGGTTTGCAGAAAGAGTGTGAAGAAATGCAAATGCCTGAAGAAGAGACACCATAAACATAACAAGCATCATCACTAAACACACCCACATAATGGATTTATTATTTATAATGGAACTATGAGTGTTTAACCAATGTACAATGGACAAACCGATCCAGGCTTCAAACATCAGCAATTAAACGTTACAGATTAGTGTTTTTTTAAGTATAAATTGTATTAGATTATTCAGTTGCTAATATGTCAGCTTATCCTTAATATTAAACTGGTATGACTGGACCAGATCAATATCTTAAGAGTTAATCTTATGTTTATTTTTTAATATGGTCAAAACATGATGTAACCTCAGCAAATGATGCAGCCCCAATAAATGATGCAACCCTAAAACTAATAGTATATGAACCAATAACCCATGATGATGCAGCAACCAGTAGCTTACTAATAGCAGTAAGTTATGTACCCTCCTCAACAACAATTACCCATTCAACCCCCTCAACCTCAACCCCAAACCATTATTATTCAGTAATGATGAATAATATCTATTTATTTTATTTTTCTGTAACTCCTAAATTAAAAAAAAACAAATTAAATTTTAAAAATATACATTAGTTCCTCATTTAATAAACATAAATTAATGATAGAAAATAAATCAATACTATAATATAAATAAATATATTATAAAAACTAAAAAATCATTAAATTGTAAAATAAATTTGAAGATTCTCTATTTCAAAATAATTAAATAAAAAAGTAGTAAATTATAAATATGAAGTATACTGATAAGATATAAACTAGAAGTTACAAATATCTTTATTTCATTACAATTATTCATTAAATAAAATAAATATGTAAAAGTAATTATTATAATAAAATTATACAATAATAAGGCATTTATTCTTTAAAATTAATTTTTTATTAAGTATTAAGCAATTTTATATTTATTTTTTATAAATTTGTAAATAAATATATTATTGCTATATCAAATTGGTACTTTTATCTCTAAGTTATTAAATAAATATATATGATTTTGACGGATTTTATTTTTAATTTAATCATAAACCTGTAATTATTGCAAAACAAGTAAAGCTAATTGTCATTTTAATAAAGAATTCCTTGTTGATGGGAAATAATGATAAATGCTAATAACTATATAAAGAAATAAATCTATAAATAGCAATTTTTCTCTATAACTATTCAATATAAATCTTTCAATATATTGCTTTTCCCTTTAATACATATAAGCAAATATCGGTTTATAATTTAATTAAGTTTGTCGAATGGAAAGAATTTATCGAGATATTTAAAAAATTCGCATAAATTGAGTTTAAAATCATAGAAAATGCAAACTTTTGAATTAGAGAAGTAAGTTAGAAATCTTGAAGTATTATTGCATATTTATTTATTTATACCTGAACTTAAAATTTAATGAATCCTCTTATCTATGAAGTAATATAAATTTCCCCTCTCTGAAATGTAATATCATATATAGTTAAGTAGCAATTATTTTTAATAATAATTTACTTAATATTATTCAATGATGATAAGTCAAAAACAATCTGAACAACTGATTTTAATAGGAAACTCTTCCCTTTAAAACTCTGAATACATAAAAACATATTTAAAAGTGAATTTAATTAAAAGATAGCTTCAAGCAAACATAACAACGTCCATTAATGATGCATATTAAAAATTAATATATAAATTTTTGTTGTTGTTGATGGAACAGGAGAAATAACTGCCGCTTATAATACAAGAGTTTCAACGATTAACATTACAAATTTAATAACTTCATCAAATGAGACTTTTATTATTAAAGTTTTAATTTATATATTAATGTAATGATAATGCAAGCAGCGATAATACTTCAGCCATGGTAACTAATTCAACTTCCAGTTACAAAAAATAAAGTGGTTTAGATGCCTTTTTTTATTATGGAATTCCCTCATTCACAATAAATATTAATTATACAACATGGTTTTATTCTAATTCTTTTTTATAAATTCGTGATATTTGTAGTTATAGCTCTTTTAGTTTTTGTGTGTAAAGTACTACTAAAGAAAGATATGTATAAATTCATAGTATTTTTAAAAATAATAAAATTCTAAAACTCTGCTTATTATATATTTAAGATAGGAGAAACAAGAGGTACAGTTGCAGATCTGATCCTTTTAAATGCTTAAGGTTTAAAAAGAACCAAAATTCAATAAAAATTTAACCCCCTGAAGCTGATCCAGCTCTAGATGTTACAAGAACTAGTAGAGAGCTAAACAAGAAAATTGGTAGGCATAATAAAAGTTATAGTAACACTTCTCAAACTGCCATATATTTAAATGCCTAGCCAGTTATTCAAAGTACTCAAATTGATTGTACTTTCTAAGGTCCTTAAGATTTTATTGCCAAATTTAATTAATTTAAGATTTTAGAGAAATAAATTAGAAGAGTTTTAGTGAAATGAGACATAAAACACTATGATTAATTCTAATAATAGTGTGAGCATGATGACATTTTCAAACAATAACTTTGATGGAGGGGTTACTCACAACAGCAATAACAAAGACTATTCTTCTTTGAAGCATTTGCATACTGGCAACTCTGATAATTGGGAAAATCCTACACCTAAATACTAGATAGAGTGATTCTACAAATTCTTGTATTTGATTCAAAAAATAGAAAAAATTCCATTTTTATTTATCACATTTGTAAAATTTTCAAAACACCTCAATCAATATATTTACTCATTACATATTGAAAAACAGAACACATAATTATATTTAAATCTACATTATAATTTATAATATCAATGCTATTATAATTAATTCATACTGATTAGTGATTCGTTTTATATAAACTTTTATGAAAATATATTATAATCTAATTAAAATAATATAAAATGAAGAAGAGTTAAACATCAAAATATCTGTTTATATTGATCTCACTAGCTTTTATGGAATTTTTAAGACCAATTCTAATGAAGAACTATTTTATTTTATAATAAAATTGACATGTTTTAGTGATAATACTTATTTTAATTAAAATAATTATTTTTAAAAAGCTAGACAATGAATGATAATGCATATAAAAATACAGCACTCATAAGCTCTACATTTAACGATAAATATATAGATACAATAGACAGCGATAATTTAATAATAAATATTAACAGTGAAAATAAGCGAGATATATCAGTAAAAAATAAATAATAACGCTTGTTGCAAACAACGAATTAAACAGCAGTTGCACAAGAAGCATTATGAATAAATAATCAAATTTTAACAGAATATGAAAATATTTAATTGTTTTTTCATAAATTTATAAATTAAGACTTTAATATAGTATAATTTTTAATTAGTAATTTTATAATGATAAATTATCTATCTTTTTAGTAAATAAAAAATTCACATTATTTTGATTATTTTTGGTAAATTAAACAAAGCCTTCAAAGACGCAGGATCATCCCTGTCAAAAGCAGAGCTATATAATAAAATAGCTCCTACTGTGATAGTACCATACATATAAGCTGGCAAGTCATCTTTAGTAGCTGCAAGCTCTTCTGCAATTGCTAAGATTATAATATTTTTGAAAATATATATATATAAACATAATAAAATAAACTTTTTATTTAAGGAAGCGGTTTTAACAGGTTTGAAATCATGGTTGACAATTTTAAACGATGGTTATAAGACAGCTTATAATTCACCACTATTTGAGTACATGGACATCACTAATTCGATAATAAAATATAGGTATTATAAAGTTAAATAGGCGTATTACAATTTAATTATATAATTATAATTAAGATTAATTCCACTATTGTTGAGCAATTATTTACATCTGGCGATTTCTCCACATACTCTACTTTCAAACTATATGAATCAGGAGGGAAATGGGTTGACACAACAACTAATTCACATATTTATTATTAAATAGTTAAAGATTTTTCTCAAAAATATTCATTTAAATATAATAATCTTTCAAACTGAGACAAGTTCTTAATCTGGATCATCCCGCACTAGCAGTAGCAATACAAGTGCCACACCTTTGGAATATGCAGTGGTTATCGGTATCCCAGCTGTAATTTGCATCGCATTTATAATCACCTGGTTCATTGTACTCAAATATTGCATCGTCATGGAGAAATCTATTATTTTATGTTAAAATAACCACATTATGTTTCATTTTTATATTGTTTAAATCACCTGACAATGGAGAGCAAAGGTTAGTGCTAAAATGTTGCTGTGGGAAAAAGGGAAGAGGAAGTACTCTTGGTGGAGCAGATAGATTCAGTAATTAATCAGTTGTTGACACTACCATGTAAAACATAGTCCCTTGAATTTGTGAAATCTAATTATTAATCTTCAGCTGTAATAAAACTTTCATTTAATTTCTTAATATTTGCTTAATTTTCTAGATTTTTATTTAAAAAATTCATCACCCCACCCTCACAATTATATTTTCCAAATAGTTACATTTTTTTTACAAAATTTAAACCATAATACCACAGGGAAAAGTCTTTGTTTATTTTGGGGATTTTGCTCTATAGAGTATTTTAGTCATGATTTAAGGATTTCAAAAATATTTTACGATTCAGAAAACGATTTTAGGGGGTTCTAAATAATTGCTTTAAAATTTTAAGTCTCATTTAAGTATTTAGAGTGGATGAGTCTAAATTAATAAAAAATGTAACTGATTAAAAAAAGAATTATATAATAAAAATCTATTGATTAATTATAAATATATATTTTAAGCCTTCATTAAAATATAAACATAATAAAATTATTATTATTATTTAAATTGTAACCTAATAAATTATTATATAATTATTCCAAATAATTATTTTAATTTTTTTGTGGATTAAATAGGTTGCAATTTTGACAATAAACCCAATAAATTTTATTTATTTTTTTTATAACATATTAATTTATTAAAAATTAAAAGATAATCGAAATCTCTATTATTATTATTATTATTATTATTAGTAGTATTTTTATTACACTAATTTGAATTAATAGCATAAATTACATAGTTTTAGAATGTAGTACTAGAAAGACACTTCAAGACAACACAATAATAGCCTGCTTAGCATGAACAAATCCACCAAGACTATCGCTCTGCTAAGTCTTCTAGTCTTAGGATGTTCGTTAATGATGTCCACTACCTCAGCAGCACACGTGAAAAATGATATTGCTCAAGAAATCAACAAAGGCATGATTAGAAGAATATAAATGCTATAACAATTGTTATTAATCGAGCTAATAAGTAAATTTATTGAATGTTGCAAACTACAACCACGACCACCAACTCAACTTCTTCCAATTCAACTTCATCCAATTCAACAAGCACTAATTCAACAAGCTCAAATAGCACCTCTGGATCTAATTTTACTTATTTTAGCATTCTACAAAACTGATTAAAAAATTGAAATTAAATCTAATTCCACATCAACTAACTCATCTTCATCATCTAATAGCACTATTATATGCTAATTTTACGAAAACAGTAATGATTCTTTTAAATAAAAATTAAATAAACAATACTGTCCCTATCTCAGATGAGAAGTATTTCTAATTAATTTAGCTAATTTTATTTAAACTCCACACAAGGTAATGATACTGATAGTGGGAACCAAGAAAAATTAATAATAATTAAATGATAAAGCTTTATTATTTTGCCCAATTAACTAATAATTAATTTATTGTAAATTGAAACAAGAAGTGGAAGAGCCAAATCCATTCCCTGACTTCTCACAACTGGTTTCAGATGTTAGCTCACTCGATAGATTTACCTTCTACAAATCCGTGATTAAGTAAATGAAAATTTCTAGAATATATAAATTATTGATAAACATCTTGCATAATTATGATTAAGAGATTTTTTTAACTACCAATAAAAATATTTACAAAATTTGAGGGTTCACACCCCCTATTAATTTTTTATTAAAATAATAATAATCATTAGAATAAGCAAATTTTAGTATGAAAAAACACGAATAAAATATAAAAAATACCTTTTGGTCAATTTCTGGAAGCGTTATAGCTTGAAAATTTCATAAGTTTATAGAAAAATTAAACTTATTTTTAAGTTTTATAAATCATAGATTTATTTTAACTTATTACTTCAAATCCGTAATTAATCTTGTCATAGTTAAAGTCTTGAATCTAAACAAATTATATTAAAAATCTTTAAGGGAAAAATGATTAATGATAAACAATATTAGTTACCTTTATTATTAAAAATATCAACATTCATAATATATATTTTGCTAGCTTCAGGACTTTAACAAAGAATAAGTTAGAATAAATCTATGACTTGAAGAAAAAAAAACTAAAAAAGTGAGTAATTTTACAATAAATTTATATTTTTTAAGCTATAACGCTATCAGAAAGTTACCATAATAGTTTTTAAATATTACATCCGTGATTTTTTTACACAAATCTGCTTATTTTGTTCATTACAATTAATATATAAGAGGTGGGGTATAAGACAAGTACCACTTCAAAATTTAAAAATAGAATTTTAAACTGTTTTTAATTTAAATTTCAGATTTGCTACAAGAGATATAAGTCAAACTTTAGAATAGATCAAAGATTTCTAAAGAAGGTATAGAATATTTGGGATTCAAATTTTAGTGATTATTATTAGTTCCAAAAAGTTTAAAACTCATAAGTTTATTTATTTTTCTATTTAATTATGATTATTAACAATTAGAAATGATTTTGGTGAATGCTTTAAGTGTGGTTGCAGTAGTTTTATATATCTTTTCTGTTTTTTTTAATTCTTAATTTTTTAATTAAAAAACCATTAATCTCCCCAATTGAATTCGCTTTATTTTTACCTGGAAAATTTACACTCTGTGAATAATTAAAAAGTTTTATCTATAAAAAAAGTATCATTTCATATAAATTCTGCAAAATATAATTTATAAATTTGCAATTTATTTAAATAAAAGGTATGAGCACAATGAAGAACTTTTTGAAGTCCTTTGACATGTCATTCAAAGAAATCTATGAAAAACCACTCTTCGTCAACGTTAACCTTAACAATCATAAAAAGTATAGTATTTTTTACTATATTTTTATTAATTTATGATCTATAATCTTATCATTTATTGAATGATAGAGCTGTAAGAGACGTTTATCTTAGAGCTGACCTTACTCAGTATGAATTGTAATTTTAATATATATTAATATTATTATTATTATTATTATTATTATTATTATTATTATTATTATTATTTAGTTTTCTATTAAAAATGAATCTATGGTGGTTTATGATGCAACTCTTGCTCTTGAGCAAGCAAACAAAAAGTCTAGCGATGATGATGAAGATTCAGACACTAAATTCCTGAAGATAGGTCTACCAATTTTACTAGGAACCATGCTTCTACTCACCCCACTTATCGTATTCTGCTTCTGCCTAAAGAAAAGCACGTGTCTTTTAATTATTAATTAATGAAAAAGATTATGGAGTGTTTTAATTTTAATATTTGATAAGAAAAAGAGAGACGAAGACGGCAAGGAGAAATATATTTGCAGAAAGAGATGCTTAAAATGCACTTGGATTGTTAGAATATGCAGAAGAAATTACAGAGTCAAGACAGTTACCCCAGGTGGAGACTACTCCAAGGCAACTCAGAGATCTGTCATTCAAACTTTTTTTAACACTTAAAATTCCCAATTAAAATTGTGTAATTCTGATAACTTGATAAAAAAGAAGTAAGTTATTATTTTGATTTTAAAACTGACATCAGTATGACTCCCAACGTTTCCTATGTTGACAATTCTATCTACAATAACTCACCAATGCTCCAAACAGACAACATTATATTTTTATAATAACTTGTATATTTGTTAAACAAGTCTCATACAAAAGTAAAAGGCACTGAATCTAACATCCCAATCGATCACATTACTCTTCATTGATAATATTTAAATATAAATTTTTGTAAACTTTCTTTAATAGCTTTTATGAGAAATTTTATAATGAGTAGAAATAACTGAAATAAAATAAATCGATAATCGTTACACTTTTTAATATTTATAATCATTAAGTTCATATACAACACTAATCAACATTTATTTATATCTCTTAACATCACTATAAACATTAAAATGAAAAATATCAAAATAATTGAAATTGAATATATAGAATTGATAAAAGAAAGGCAAAATACATAATAATTGATTTTTTTTATTACTATATAAAATATGAAAAGGCATCATTTATAAACTTTTTATTAAGAATAAAAAATTTTAACAGCAATCAATGAAGTTTAAATTAAATATATATTTATACCTCGATATATATAATATAATTAGTATAATATGTAAATATTTTTAAATATAGAGTTTTGGGGAAAGTTAAGAATTAAAGAAAATATGGTGATTTATCTTTTTCTAATTATACAACTAACACCTTATGCAAAGTCTAATGATAATATTCAGAAATGAGTATCATATATTTTACTTATTTTTTTAATTTGAAACGGGACCTTCAATAATAGAAGAATTTTAATATAAAAATATATTAGTTTTTGAATGACATTTTTCACTCAGAATTTATTACAAAGATAAAAGAAGAACACAATTTTTAAGGATTTTAGTGATATAGACACTTCAATTTAATTTATAATAATAATATAGAGTAACATATTAAATATCTTATAATATATTACCATTTCAATATATGATTAGAATAAAAGCAAGCTGAGATCAGCATATTCATCAACAACTCGTAATATTGACACTACATTCTTTTAATTATAAATGTTATTTACGATTATTATTAGTATTTACTATATTAATTTTGCAATAATTTATTATAATTTTAAAATTATAAATATCTTTATATAAATTCTTCAACCTTTTTGATATAAAGGATATTCTGAGTAAATACTAAATGAAAAACTTTAAATTATAATAAAAAATATTTCTATATTATTTTGCATTTCTAAACTTTGACTCCTAATAGTATGATCTTCAGGATTTGATATAGATGAGATCTTATTTATATAGATAATGAAATTTATAGATGATTTACAGATTTTAATTATTATTTTTTGATTAAAATTCTTTATAAATAATCTTACTATTTCATGTTTAATAAAGCCTACTAAGAAATAGACAATTCTACAATCTTATAAATTGATAAAATCTTTTTTGTAAATTCAAGATTTTTTTTTTTAAAAAATAATATAATCAATTTATTTATTAGACAAAGTATTAACATAAATCTTTCCATAACCCCAATATTTGCCCCTATTAATTAATTTAAATCGATGATTTTATATTTTTTTCGAATCTTTGATAATTGGATAATTAAATTTATGTAATCTTATTATAACCTGAGTTGCTAATAAAAATAAATGATAATTATAAATAATTATTTTAAGGAATATTATTCCATTTTCAATTTTAATAAATCATATCGAATGGAGACCTGAATAACTTACAACATGTTCTCTATTCAATATAATTATTATTTGTTTTGTTTTTAGAATCATTATTTTTATGTTATTGAAAATTTAATTATCTTTCAATATTTTATTTTTAAAAATCAATGAATTTTAAATTTCAGTTATATTAGATTTTCTGTAGTAAGAAAAAATATAATTTAAATGTTATGTTTTGATTATCTACAGTTTGGGCGTGCAGCATCATCGGCTCTCCTAAAAGAAGTTGATATGTCTATTAAAAGTAACATAGGAAGCTTTGCTACGGATTAGAATATAAATTAGGTAGCAAATAAAGCTGTAAATAGACTATATTCTTGATTCATAAATTAATTAATAAAGTAGTACATATAATTAGTAATTTTTAATTTTAAAATTAGGCCCAAATTTTTGACATTAAACAAAGTCTTATTAGAAGAGATCATAATTCTTAATTGGTATGAGCCACTCCTCTACTATATAATCTAGGTTTGGAGGGAATCAGTCTGGTAGACGAAGCAGTTTTTTTCGTATTTGATTGCTTTCTTGATATCTCTACTTCACGACTAAGATTGATCATTTAGTGTATTAATATGAATATCAAATTAAAACTAGTTTTCTCGTCATCCACCAAATTTTTATTTCCACATTTGAAAAATAAAAGAGAAATTAATTTACTTTTATTTTTTATTTTTATTTCTCTAACAGCCTTACAAATGCAAAGTATAATAATTATAAGTTTGTATTAAATAATTTTTGATTTAACTTTTTCTTCCAATAGTAAATACTTTCATAAAAAGTACCACCAAAGGAAGAAGACCTAGAGAAAAAAAGAATAGATTTATTTAAAAAAGTAGGCATACCAATTATTTTATTCTTCTATGGCGTGTTTTAAGTACTCTGCATTAGATATATCTGCTGCAAATATAAGTTTTACATTTTTATCAATTGAATAAGTAATAATACAAATATCTTTAATGTTAATCAAAATTTGAGATTATTGTATTTTCAAATATATATGAAAAAAAGTTCAGAGGTGGGAAAATAAAGTTAACATGCAAGAAGAGATGCAGGTAGTGCACATGGTTTGGCAAAGTAATTGAGTCTTATAGAAACTATAGAGATAAGAATGAGCTAGATTATGGCAAAAAGCAGCACAGAAAAATAAATTAAATTTATTAAGCTTTTAAACATTAGATTAATGAAATCATTAATTATTAATCTTACAATTATTTTAAGAAAAAAGAGTAGAAAAAGTATAAATAACTAGGTAGGAGACTTGGAGAGTATTAGATCGAATAATCCATTAAACAGCAAGAGCAGCGGCTCAAATTAGGATAGTAATTCACCTAATAATAGATAGAGGGGCAACACTAGAAGCAACAGCTTGAATTAAAGTGGACCTCAGAGAAGCAAGTCATTTAGAATATATAAATAATTAAACAATATATATATATATATATATATAGGGGGGGTCTAGGTCGGTGGCATAATAAAAATTTTCTTTTTCTTATTAGGAATCATTAAGTACATCAATAAACATGAAAAAAATTTTATGACAGATAGTTATTCAACCTCCATCAAAGCAATTTGGTCATTTGACGAAGCTGTTTCGCATATAAAATAAATTAGAATTTCAAATATAAAATTCATCCATTTATAAAATAATTTGCTATTAAAAATATATCTATATAAATATGATCTCATTAACAATTAATGATATTGTAAAATAGAGTAAAATTGACGTATGTTATAGACTAATCGTCGATTTTATCTATTTTCATTGATATTATATAGATATATTTTTAATAGCAAATTATTTTATAAATGGATGAATTTTATATTTGAAATTCTAATTTATTTTATATGCGAAACAGCTTCGTCAAATGACCAAATTGCTTTGATGGAGGTTGAATAACTATCTGTCATAAAAATTTTTTCATGTTTATTGATGTACTTAATGATTCCCAATAAGAAAAAGAAAATTTTTATTATGCCACCGACCTAGGTTTCAAAAGCTTTTTGCCACCAACTTAGACCCCCCCATATATAGAGTAAAATTTATTTGGATTGTTGGTACATAGCAGTTCAATTCATTACAAAAGGTAATATGAAGAAGAGGAGAGAAGAAAGAATGTTGTAGATGATTAAATTATAATAATCACATATATAACTCAATATATTGATTATAACAAGCAAATAGAAGAAGATAAGTTCTATTAAACGCTAAATGTGTAAAACGAACAAGACAGTCTATAAAACTAAGAGCAAGATAAGGATTTTAATAGCACTTATAGTTTTAATTTATTTTATGATATGGCCAATATATTACCATTAGTAGACCCTGTGGCTCTTCATGCACTGTAAAGTTTCCATAATTAAGAAAACGCCATCATTTAAAATTAGAAATCTTAAGAGGGTCTTCACAAGTTAAATAACGACCAGGAGAGATACAAAGAACACTTAGAGAGCAACCATAATCACACTAATACAATGAATACCACAAATGTTCACACCAAATAGTGATAAGGGCAATCAACTAAACATATAAGAAGAAAATACTTAAAATTTCATTCCAGTTTATAGATTTTAATTTAATATATTCATTAATTTCATGTCATTATTAAATACATCATTTAAAATTCGCTGGAGGAGAGTTATTTCACTAGAGGAAATTTCCTGCACTTTTTTAATGTTAAATTTAATGAATTTTACATAAATTCAAAAATTGTTTAATTTTATGACCCAATTAATATTAAGAGAATATTGAGGTATGATGGGAAGAGTAGTACCTAGAGTTTAGGTATCCACTAATAGAAATGAGAACACTTGGAATCATTTCAAATATTTAAGAAATATTTATAATTGATCAATTCCAGCCTGACATGCCTATATTTCTTTGATGAACTGCATTCAGAAGAAAAGAGAAAAATCTTATATGGATCTTAGAATCCATGCTAAATGAGATATTAAATAATTGATTTATAAATTAAGTATACCTATAACAAAAAAATTAGTCCGGAAGTTTGTTGATAGTTGTTTTATAGATTAATTTGATAAAAAATAATAAAATAATTTAGTATAGGAAACCTCCCTAAATTTTTTTAATCATAAACCAGTGGAGGAAACTCCCTCCCCCGATAATTCAATTAATGTAGATAATTCTATTAAAATTATGAAGATAAACAATATGAGAAAATAATGTTAATAATTAGAAAAATAAACTTTAAGAAAAAATTTAATATATAATGAAGGTTTAAAATATTGGGTTTTTACACCTGGTCATTATAACACTTCTTAATGTTATAAATATTACTAGCTGTTCCTAATAATCACACAATTCCATTTAATCCCTATTAACTTATTTCAATCCTAAATTAAAAATATTTTTATTTTAAAGTTTAATAAATTAAATTATAAATACTAATCTTTTATAATTTATCTTAAAATACATAATAAAATTGCATGTGGTTTTATATTGGGACTATTCAATTTAATATTTTAGCTTTACATACAATTGAAAATAGATCTGATCCATTTAACTAAAGAAGATTTTTAATTTTACTTAATTATTAGAATTACATGATTGAATTTAATGATTCTATATTTATTATATGAATTTTTAGAGGAAGAATTCTCAAGTAATTAGGTCAATTAAACAACTGATCTCTATAAAGATGGAGCATAGACACTTATTGATGATATAAGGCTAAATAAAATTACTAAACAAATTGATTTAAGTAATCCAGAAAACACTACAGCCTCATCTACTGATAATGATACAGACGCCTAGGATGATCTGATTAATTAGTAAAATAATAACATCACTGGTATCTCATCAAATAATAATGAAGAATAAGAGACTCCAGTCGCCCCAATTACTAACTCTACCGATACTTTTACAAATTCAAATGAGACCAATAACACTGAAAATCCTAATTCAGAAGAAAACAATAATACCACAGATTCAATAAATTGGGACTTAACTGACTTATTAAGTGGCTTCAATTCTGAAAACTTATTGAGTGAGAGTGACTTTTTCATTATATTGCTGAACGCGCTCAATATCACTGATTTACTGGAACAGTCAAAATAAACCATATTAGCTCAGCTTAATAGTGCACTGAGTATGTAAGGAGGTCAAGATATGGTAGATAATGAGGCATTTGATTAGAGTTTATTAATGATTAGGCAGTATTTAATGACTGTAGATTAAGCTTATATGTTTGTCTATTAAAATAAAATGTTCTAAAATACTGATTTGGCCAATTATTAAAAATAATAGATAATAATTTTAAGTTTTATTGAAAAAGCCCAATTTAATTGATATAATTTGAATAAATATAATATAAATGACACTGAAATAAAAGAAATAGTAATGAAGGCTGATATTACAGATTATAACAGTCTAAAAGGTTACGATATAATTTTAATCAAATTTTATGATCATTACATAAAAAGATTATAAATATTTTTTATGATTTTGTAATAACGGTAAAGTATCTTCCAATAATGAAAAAAACGATGACTAAATGAGTGCAGGAAGAAAATTCGTAGTAATCGGCCTCCCTATAATATTCATAATTGTAGCAATTATTGGTGTTGTAACTTGCATATTTGTATTTTGTCTAAAAAGAAAGACATTGGAGTTATTTTTTCTCATTTTATAAACCATTTTTTTAATTAATATTAAACTTTAAACAATTTTATGTTTTATTAATATTGGATAATGGTCAGGAAATTTATGTGTGGAGGAAATCATTGAAAAAAGGGACTTGCTTAAAACTCAAAAGAAATAAAAAAGTCAAAAAAGTTAATGAATCATATTCAAATATCGATGACACAGCTAATTAATCACAGAATTAACTGATATACTCTTCTAATGCTCAGTAATAGCACATTCCTATTGATATCACTCTACAATAAAATTGATTTATACAATTAAAATAAAGATTTTTATTATATATTTATGTTTAAAATCAAGGGCTCTTATAGCTAGATATAAGCCAGTAGAATATCAATGATTTTATAATGACTCCATCAGCAAACACAGGTTTTGATAAATAGCATTTATTCATGAAAAATGAGTTGAACTAAACTTATAAAATCATATATAATTTAATTTAATATGATAAACTATAGTTTAGCAAGTATAACTGTAAAATTATGTGGATAGTGAAGCTTCAAACGATAAAGAATCTCAGAAGAATATAAATTTGAATTCTTAAAAGTCACGTAAATCCAATAAAAATAATAATAGTAATACACATTCTTAAACCAATATACAATAAGATGACAATACTCAGTCATAGCCAAACTAATAAAATAATAGTAATTAGAAATTTCTACTAATATGTGTTCTATTTATAAAATAATAAAGTGAACTAGTATCAATCCAAGCAGAGTTAATCTTCATTTTTACCACCAATAAGCAAAAGAGATCACAGCTCGCACAATACAAAGCAAGCAGTCGATGATAGCAGTGAGAGTTAAATTGACATTGATCTAGAAGCAAATGAAAAGCATTAAAATATATAAGATAATCCTCAAGAGGAGTTATAAAAATAATTTGAATATTAGTAGTAGTAGTAGTAGTAGTAGTGAATCGCTAAAGGCAAGGGAAATTAAAAAAGAGATCAAAATTTAATTAGAGATCTCTATATATAATAATCACTTTTATTAATTGCATATATATTCATATTAAATAGGGGCCATTAATTATTAATTATGGCATTAGGTTTTTTAATGGAATTTACCTACCCTATTGTTTTCTCTTAGATGAAGTAAAGACAGAATATTGGTACTCCTGAGTATTTAGCACCAGAAGTTCACCTGAAAGTGCAGTAAGACTAGTAGCGGCTGAATGAGTTTCTAACCCAATATGTGCTTCCAAAATCATAGATACATCATTTGCTCCATCTCCAATATTTTTTGTCTCTCTTGTGCTTCTTGTGCGCTCACCGAATATATATGCAATTAATAAAAGTAATTTGAATATTATACAATAATTATTAATGATTTAAAAGTTAGTGGAAGACACTGTTTCATAAAAAAGCAGAAATAGTAAATTTAACAAAAGAAACAGTAGCAAGAAGTAACATACCTCAAAACTTAATAATATCATAGGAAATGAGATTAATGATTAAGATCATAATATAAATATTAAATTTATAATAATTATATTGTGAAAAAAAGATCAAGGAAACTAATAAACACCAATAAAAGAAGAAAATCTATATTAAAAAACTCAAAATGACAAGGAGGAGGACTAACAACCAATAAATCAGAGTATGATAGATAAATTGTATGTCAGACAAGAGAATCAAGATGATTCTAGGAACTTCAATGAGGAGTAAAGTGATGCAGGATAAGACGATGATATTATTATTAATTCATATTATAAAATACATATATTTTGATATAGAAATTGTGGAATAATACTAGAAAAAGAGAAGTTTAATAAATAATACTTTTACCTATATATTTTGATTTTTTTAAATACGAGTATTCATATATGATACTATTAATTCTTAAAATAAATATTATATAAAATAAATTAAAGTGAGCTTCATAAGTAAAATAGTCGAAAATTAAATAATGATAGTGATGATGATTTCTATGAGCCAGGAGAGATTGCTCAAAGATTTTGAATATAATTCACATATGAAATCCAAATTTTTCTTAATTTCATTTTCAAATTTGTAAATTAACTTTTCTTGAAATGGAAAAAGTCATAAAATTAATTTGATTGATCAATAAGTTAATATATAATCAGTAAATAAAAATTATTTTATAAATTATAAGTGAAATTACTATAATTTTAATTATAAAATAAATAGGAAATATTGCCGTAACTTTTAGCTAACTAACTTGATATAATAAATCAATAAAATGTTCAAAAATTAAAAATCCCTAATAATTAACAAAAAGCTTTTCCTGTTAATACTATCTTTATGTTTAGTCTGTTCTTATGCTTCAACCTCATTATATAATAATTTGTATATTTATAGTACAAATCCCCATACTTATTTTAAATATTATCTAATAAAAAAATTCATAATATCTGGATACTCTTGCTAACATACACAATAATTTACTTGATGGAAGAATGCCTCAATAAAATAATATTATTTCTGATGGAATTAACTCGCGACGTTACTTAGCTGATAATGCCGTTTCAACTCCCAATATATTTTTATATTATATTTATGCACGATTTCCTTATTTTAAAAGAATTATCGAATTTATTATATAATCACCAATGGGAACACTTCTCTATCTTAGTTAATAGCTGAGTTCAGTAGTAAGTCTGATAAGTAGTTAGTATACTCAAGACTTAATGATTACTTCAGTCTTACTAAATATTTATAAATCTTATAATACACTATCTGATATTTAAATGATTTTTTTGTTTAAAAATGGTTATAAAAAAATAACAAATATGTAAATATCTATTGGAATACAGAAAATTAATGGCAAATATTACATAAAATCCAACAAATAGCACTAATAATAAACTCTTGTAAGAATTTAAATAAAATAATTAAAAACTTTTGATTGTATTATGACTTTATTATTTAAGAATAGAAGGCAGATCAGTTAAAGTTGTATATGACATAAATGGATTAGTCATACGTTATTATCTATAACAAACACATTTAATTTATACTTAATTGATGAATTCTCTATAAATAGTAATTGTATAAATAGATTAAAACCTTTATTTGACTACATCAATCTAAAAAATGCAACTTAACTAAATCAGATACTGTTACAAGGAGATTTTTATTAAATTTTTACTTAGTAAATAGAAAAATTAATTAGTCATTACATTCTAAAATTTAATACTCATTCGATTTTTCTACATAATTAAGTTAAAAATATTTATAATTATAATGATTTCACATCGTACTCCTCTGTAAGACAATTAGATAGAACTTTCAATCTGAATCCATCTTCCTCTAGCAACAGCTCTTCAAATAAAATGAACCCATAATTAGTAGAATTCTTACGCTCTGGGCTTCCTGTAATTGTTGCAATTGTAATTTTACTAACTTGGGCTATTATGTACAAATTTTGCTTAAAGAAAAAGATATATCAGGTATTATTAATAATAATATTTAATAGTTTAATTGTTATATTATATAATAAATCATTTTATATAAAGATCTCATAAGATGGCTAAGTGAAATTTATGTTAAAGAAATCAGTGAGAAATTGCACTATATGGAGAAAACTGTATAAGAAATATTTATATAAAAAAGATAAAAATGAATGTCATTATTTAGTGGGAGCCACTTCATTGAACGTTACAAATCTCACAGCAATGAATGAAATCTCTGGCTATCAATAGACTGTTAATAATCAATCATCTCATAATTATTATGCAAATAACAGTAGTTAATAGCAAGTTAAGGAAATTGGAAGTAGTCTTCAACAGAATTCATTTATTTTTATTGTAAAAAATGATTAATTTTTTATTGAAATTCATCTAATGCAAGCATTCAATCAAGATAAAATAAGAATATGAATGCGAAATAAAGCCAAGATTAACTTCCTATGACAACTGATGTTTCTGCGATTATTTATTCCGTTGCAAATAATGAACGAAACATGTAATATTAATTAATTTTTTACTAAAATTTAAATTAATCATAAGTATTTATAATTTTATATAAAAACCCTCAAATCAATTTTGACATTGAAAATTAAGAAAATTTAGAGTAAGAAATCTGTAGCAATGATATAAATAAATTAAAAATATAAATTATTATGTGTAAGATATTCTGGAAGAAGGAAAAAAACCAATTATTAGGTAAAATCTGCCTATAGCAGTAGATAAAATTTTTGCACATACTCGTAATGTCTCAGTTAATTTTCACCCATAATTAGACAATAGTAATTAAATTGCTCATAATAATTTCATTATTCCTTCAATATAATTGATTTTATTATAAAAATTTTATTAAAAGCTATGCTAAGGAAATTTTGAATAGATGAGAGTCTTGAGTAAGTAAAAAAATATTTTTAATTTATGAAACTTTTCGTTGTTTTAGGTTTTTATTATTTCTATTAGAGGTAAAAATATCTTTAATTTAAGAGAGAGCTTCTAAATTATGAATTCTTGTTCCAAATAAAAAAATAATTAGCATTCTCACCTGGTAAAATTAATAGTGGCTTTAAAATAAAAGTCAAAGCTTATTTTAAATTCAATCTTATAAGATATTCTATTTTTTAGCAATAATGACAATGCAGAATTTATCAACCCAAATAATTAAAAATAATATGTGAATTTAATTTTTTAATAAAAGAATAAACAATATTGTAGGAATACATTTGAATTTGGAAAATATATTAGATTCAATTTATAATAAATCAAAATCGTGGCAGTTAAAGTTGGGCAATTTAAACGATGTTGGGCTCATTCGATAGAGAATTCTAATTAGCTGGACTTTATTATTTGTGGTACTATTTAATGCATCGAGGGAGTGAGATAAATCGACTTTAATTAAACTCATCTAAATTCATTAAATAATAACCTCACATTAAACTCAAGTTAACTCACTCCCTCGATGCATTAAATAGTACCGCAAATAAAAAAGTCCAGCTAATTAGAATTTTCTATCGAATGAGCCCAACATCGTTTAAATTGGCCAACTTTAACTGCCAAGAATTTGATTTGAATTTAATTTAATTATAATTATTTCCCCAATTTCGAATGTATTCCTACAAAAATATATTTATTTTTATAATGGAGCAATAAGTTTCAGCAACAGAAAAAAAGACATTGATTTTGAAGATTAAATATTAGATAGTCTGGGAATAGAAATTGAAGACCTCTAAGACAGTCAATAAATGAAGGGAATTAGTAAATTTTAATAATTAGAATGAATATATATATATTGCAATTTAATTTATATATCAACCTTAATTCAATAATTTATTTATCAATATATAGATAGTATAAGAATAATATCTATTACAATAAATACATGAATGGTATATAAAAAAAGATATGAAAAATTATTATAATATACAATAATATACACAAGATAGGCCACTTTGGAAGTGAAACTTAATTATGATATTTAATTAGATAGATTTATTATTATTAAATAAAAAGATTTTACTAAGGGCGATTATAAAACAATAATTATTCCTATTTAATAATTCGATTTAGTTATTATTAAGCCCCATTAAAATTTTTCAATTATTATAACATGACATAGAAACTAAAGGACCACAATTACGATACTCTCAGATAAAATATACTCTCCTCTTCAAAAACTTAAAAAATAATTATATTAATGACAGCATTTTTATCAATAAATACAATCCAAAGTACAAACGAGACTCTAAATTCTGGAAATATTTACTATTTTGGTAACAATAAGGTTTTTGCAGATTTTGGAATCTTTATATTATAATCAATCTATTTATTAAATTAAGTTAACTCAATAAAATCTTAAATAAAAATATCTAACCTAGAAATGATTTAATTTAAGCTAGCAGCAATAATAAATAAAACTCTAATAAAGATTTAATTGAGCCAAACTTTAAAAAAATGTATTAATTAATTGATTGCTCTATTTTTTAAAGTTTTTTTTATATTAATTATTAAATAATAACTCTAACTAAAGTGAAAACTTCGGTTACAGGAATGAAAATACAAAAAGAATTCTTTAATCAGATATATCAATAAAGATGAGAAAAAGTAATTATTTAGACAGTTAGTTAGTTGTAAGTTTATAAATTAATATATAACTTAAATTTCACTTTTTATTTTTAGAGATAGATTTAATATTTAAATTAAATTTTTTAAAAAAATAGTAATGAAGAAATGACTTTTGAAAAATAATAAAACAATTTCTTTGATTTATTTGTGAATTAAATATTTTTTTGATAATAAAAAAATTTACATTTTATCAATGATATATTTCCTTAATAATTTTGAATTCATTTCCTGAAATGAATCAAATAAAACTTATTGACAAGGAAATTAAAAGCATGAAAAATGCAACTATAAAATCTTTATATTAATTATGAAGGAAAATTTAGATTTTCAAACAAAATATAACTTAATTAAAATTTGGTTTTTTTAGGTATATCATTTTAAAAATAAATATTCTTTATAAGTTTGGCATTAATGAAATTTTGGAAAATATTACATAAGTTTGATACAGTAACTTTTTATAAAGTCGATTTTAATAGAATTTTAAATTTATAATCAATATTTATGTAATTTATTTATTTTCATGTCATTTTATTTTTTAAACTTTATGACTCTATTTATTTTCTCAATTATGTTTAATTTTAGAAAATATAAGATGATACTTCTTAAATATATATTTTAAATAATTTTAAAATCTGTTTCGTTGTAATGGTAGCTTTAAATTATAAATTTCTATAAAAATTTAACAGCAGCTTATGAATAGAATATATATATTAATTAATTCAAATTATAATAGATAAATGATTTTAATATAATATAAATTTTTATACTATAATGAATAAACCTTTAAGCAACCTCTGATTAAATATTTTGATTTAGATAAAATGACAGAAATTTTAGATTTCTATGAAAAAGCTGGTATAAGTTCTATATAATAAATATAGAAAGCTGATAAATTATATTCACAAAATAAATCTGTAACCGCAAATAACAAAAGCACGATCTCTAATATTTATAAAATTTTTCTTGATATTAATATATACCTTTTTTATTTTATTGTTATAATAAAACTATTGATCTATATTGTAATCTTTCTAAGTAAAATAATAATAATTATATTAATATAAGGTATAAAATTGAAATCTATAATATTTATGAGAAGAGCAAAATTTTTGTTATAATATATGGGATCCCAGTTATAGTAATCCTAATTGTAATACCGCTCATTTTATTGATAATTCTGAAATATTTCATAACAAGCATGCCAAAGGAAAATGGTAAAATAAAATGGATTTTCAAGTTCAAAAAGCTAAGTTTAATTAGAGATATTAAAATTGTATTTTGCTGCGGTTGTCATAAAAAGGAAAATTAGAAATTAATTAATGAAAAAAGTGGCGAAGGTCAACTTCATTAAAGTATTTAAAATATTGCAAATGTAGAAGTTAAATATTTTTTGTTAATTATAGTTTATCATATTCTTACAAAAATTGATTTGGCTTAATTGTTTTTTAATAATAATTTGCTAATAAATTAAATTAGTTCTATAATTTAATCGTACATCATTTATATATTAATCCTTATTTTATAATAGTGATATTAGAGAGTAATAATAATTTGGAGTTACTAGCTAATCATTAGTAAATTATAGTGATATTAATCATTCAAAAAGTTAAAGTTGTATAACTTTTATCAATTAGGCTGACTAAGAAAATCAAAAACACAATTCCTAAAGAAACTATAATTTAAATTCTTAGAATATGGAGTCAAGCTAAAATGTTAATTATTTATTAGACAAACAAGAGCCTAATAATATTGAGTCCAATCATATATTTATTTTTATATACTTTTCTTATAAATAATCGCACACAAAACTAACAAGTGAAAACAAATATGGATCAAATAATATAAATGGAAAATATTGAGCACAATTATGTCTCATTTATTCATAATTAACAAGAGGAAGTATCTATATAAATAGAACATAACAATTTTGTAAATTTATTTACTTAAATTATTACTCTAATTTTTTACGACTTTTAAATTTCATTTTAAATTATAAAAATCAACACAAATTTTAAAATTAAAAATTTCTTCTATAATTTTGAATCTCCAAAATGTACTTAAATTGAGAGCTTTGATAATAATCTAGACAACAGCAATAGCAAATTAAATTAATTAGAGAAATTTGACAATTAAAAACAATGATATTTATTTTGATAATAAATTTAAGATTTGTTGGTTCGTACATATGTGGACATTGATAATGGTTAAAAAATTAGAAAATTTAATTGAAAAATTTATTAGCACATTTAAATACTTGTAACGTTGATTAAAAAATCTATCTCATTTAATAAACAATTTTAAAGATTGAAATTTAATATTTAGTGATGTATTACTGGAAATAAAACCCATTAGTTAAAACATAACGGATATTGTCATTTAGATTAATAAAATTAAAATTAATATATAATTTTTATTATCTGAAATTAATTATAATTAAAATAAATTAAAATTTACTCACCCTGATTTGTTTATTTTAAAGATATTATAAATTGAACCAATAGTTTTAATAATTAGGCTATACATTTATAATTTACTCTAATAATAATTGTATTTTTAATTAAATGATATTATCTCCCAATCTCCGTTCTTAATTGACTAAAAGGGTTTTATATGAATTAATTTTTTTTATGAGTTACAATGGGATGATAATCTGAAATAAAGAAAAGTTTATTATTAGTGATTATAATTAATCACTAATATATTAAATTTAAATATATTACCATTTTTATATAAATTAATTTTACATAAATATGTTATAAGTTAAGAATTATTTAAATCTATTTATATTAATAATATATTATTAAACTATTTTTATTTTGCTTATAACTCACTAATAAAAATATATATTATTATAATTAATCATCTTTTCGATATCGAATATATAACAAAATATTATACAAATAGTACTAAACAATTATGGCAAACTATACCCACTAATATTAACAAATATAAATAAATTAATGTATTAATTTAGAATTCATATAAAATGTTTAATTTGGTTGCAATATAAAAGAACATTTTATATAGATTATTTCAATTTAATCAAAGTTATATCAAATACAATAAAAATGAAAGAAATTAAAAAAGTTTTAGGTTATAAAATTAAAAATGTTAAAGACAATTTTTTTGTTTAATTCTCTAGATTATATTATCAATTATAAATCATAAATATTATAAGTTTATTAATCAAATTTTATAATTCCTTATTATTTACTAATAAGACTTAAGGCTTTAATTGATTCAAAAATGCCTTCTATGGTTTAAAAAAATTAATTAATATCTTTTTAAATTAAATAAATCTATTATTATTATTTAAAGTTTAGTGTAATCATTTTCACAATACAAGTTCAATAAGTTCAAAGCTCAGACAATAAATTCATAAATCATAATATTAACACAAGTACATAAAACATTCAGTTGACATAGAAAATATCTTAAAGTTAATATTTTAAAAATAATTATTTATCGGGAAAATTATATATCATAAGATTATCAATAATATTTGAAAATACATAAATATTTCTAAAAATATAAAAAAAGTTAGAGTTTCTAATAATAAAGCGATAACTTTAATAATAAATCAATATCGGACTATTTAAACCATGATTTATCGGTAACTGTAAATAATCAGGAATTCTTAAACCTTAAAAATAAACTAAATCTCAAAGATAATAATTAAAATCAATCTCTTCTAATTGAAAAATATATAATATACTCTAAATATTAGTAAATTAATTCTATTTACTTATTTATAATATAAGAAAAGCATAATAGATTTCTTGAAATTAAAAATATATAAGATTTAATTTAAAATATAAAGAATTGAGTCAAAATTATTTGGCTTCTCCCTGTAAGATTAAATTAGACTTTAATCACAAAAGAGATATTTGGCTAGGACTTCAAGTCTCAACTCAAATATTTTAATTATTAAAATAAATTTGAAAGTGGAATTATTATATAATTTAATTTAATTTATTTTTTTTAATCATTTATCAAATGATGAGGTTCCGACTGATATTGACGATGATTAATAAAATAAAAATGAAAACTAAAGTATAGGATAAAAATATTTTTGGTTACTAACCTTTAAAAAAAAATGATTTAGTTGCAATAAAAAATTACATTTTATATATAAAAAATCATTAGTTTTTAGATCCTAAGTACTTATTTTGATTTTTAAACTTACATATAATATTAAATTTCTAATATAAAATATATATTCTTCATTTTTATATTGGGTCAAAATATTTTATTAATATTACTTATTAATGTACAATCTATTAAAAATGATAAAAAATAAATATTTTGAATTTTCGCTTGAAGTATTCTAAATAGAGATCAGATTTTTTTAATCTCTTAATCTTTATAGTAATTTTTTCTAAATATATGTATTTTTATAGGACGATACATCAATGAAACTTTATTAGTATAATTCTACGACTAATTTCAAAGGAAGTACAACTATACTTAACAGATAATTGATATTCTAAACTGGTACACAGCTGATTCTGAAATAAGTGACTCTTTGATTAGTATATAAATAAAATATATATTTCTTATATATGTATATCTCTTATTTTTCAAAATATAATATATTTGATGGCAGACTTATACCTAATCTATTCAGATTTGGACAAAGATTTCTAAGAAACCTTTAATTTCTAACTATTTGTTATAACTTAACTCACTGTAAAATAAGACCTGATATAATAATTTTATTTATTAGTAAAATATTAAAATTTTTCTAATTTATTATAAATCTATTCACATACGGCGGTTTAAAATAAATGGAACAGATAATGAAATATGAATAGCAATTAATTGATAAATTTGATAGTGAAAATAACCATAATCAGAAATAGAATGATGACGCAAAATATAGTAAAAATAGAACAGCTTACATCATTCTTGTTTATGGATTGCTTAAATTTTAATAATATGGGAATATTTTTATTATTAATAAATTCCATTTTGATTAAAATAATAATTGCCAATTGCATTTGGAGTATCTCTTTTAGTAATCACTGTACTACTTTCTTGTTGCATTAAGAAAATAGTAATTGAAGATAGAAGTTAATGGATTTGCAGAGAGAAACCTAGAAAGTTCTTTCTGTCATTACTGATCTGCAAAAAGAAAAATACTTATATATTCAATTTAAATTAAAAAAAGCTTATAATGTAAAATTTTAATTAATTTAATACAGAGATTGTAGAATAAAATCAAAATGATATAGAAAACTAGGGCCAAAATAAACAGAAAAAAATCTTAAAACGACATGTATAAAAGAGGGCTAAATCTCATTCATAAACTACTACTAGTATAAAAGTCAATGAAAGCATCTAGAGAAGACACCCATCCTCGAATAAGTCAACTATTGATGAATTATAACTAATATAAATTCTTAATATATAATTAGTGGAAAAAATATTCATAAATGAATTGATTATTTAATACTGATACAACAGATGCAAACAATACATAATGTAATTTAGTGGACAGTCAGAGTTAAAACATTCCATAATTGAAAGATGATAGGGAGCTTGATACAAGTCTTACAATAGCTCAAATTGATCATTTTTAATTCAAAATATTAAAATTATTTTTTGAAATTTTATCATGTACAAAGCAATAACAACATCAGCGAAATTGAAATTAAAATAGAAGATGAGCATACTCCAAAAAATCAATTCAATTAAAATATTGCTAGAGTTTTAAAGTAAAAATTTTATAATTAGATAACTTGCATTTTTTATAGTGTTTTAGTGTTTTGTTTTTTTTTTATAAAATATCTATTGTTTATTTTCAATTAAAAATAATAGCCTTCATTCATTTAATCTCTTTGTTAATTAACAGATTGTATTATGATCTTAATAAAAAAGAAATCTAAGAAATTTTAAGTGATTAAATAGGTATAATATACATTCATCAAAATTTGAAGGAGATTTTTTTTAATTTAAAAAATTAGATTCATTGAATATAACTTGGCTAAAATTTTAGGCATTTAATCTCTCACTTCCAAAGTTGAAATAATTTAATTTTTTATTTTTATTATTTTTATTTTCCTTAAACCTTTTAAATTAAGCATTAAAGTAAGCTTTAGCAAAAATTAAGAAAATAAAGTTCAACTACAATCACTAAGCGGTAATTTTCACATACATTAAAACAATAGACAACTCACATAAAAGCCAGAAATTATTAAAAAAAGCATGGACCTCCATATTGACAGCTAAATTGATGATATGGAATGAACATAAATGTTTAAGTTTAAGTAGTATTTAGACAAATTATATAAGTTTAAAGAATTTTATTTGTAATATTGTAAAAGAATAATTAACTTGGGGGGAGGTTGTCATATTTAATATTGAATAAGCTAATTTAAGTAATTTAATTTAATTTTATAAAAAAATTTAAGCAATATTAAAATAAATGACTATACAAAACTAACGAATGATCTATTTCTATGATATTATTAACTTTAAAAAAATAAGTAAATGAGTTCTTTGAAACAATGAATTTAAAATGAATTTTTAATTTGTTTTTAGTCCAGCAATTTATAGTTACATAAGATTATTTGCACTTTATATATGTGTTGCATTTAAATGTAAATGTATTTCTATGCATAATATTATATATTCCATATGCTATTCAAAGCTCATTATTCTCATTAATTGATTTAACTACAATTCAAATAATAATTTTAATTATTATATTGAAAATATTTATTAGCAATTGATCATGTGTTTTTTACAGATTTCTCATGTTTTATTTCATTTGAAAAATAAGAAAAATTTATATAAATTCTATGTTTTCAAATATAGAATTATTGAAGAATATTCTCATCATTATAAAATAAGTATATTTGAAGAAAAGCTAAATATTTTTATATGATTTAATCTGAATTAATAGCGTTTTTGACACTTAATCTTTAAAGAATCTATGTTTTGGTAGTAAAAATTAATTATAATTTTGTTTGAGATAAAAGGGATTTATTTTACAAATGATTTAAAATTAAATCACTTATATAGAAGTTAAAATATTAGACTACCAATATAAATAATATTTATATGCATGAATTGAATATAAACTATTTTCGCCTATAAATTCTGATTTAAAAAAACAAAATGTAATAACATATTAAATGTATAATATAAAGCTTAGCAGTTTCTATATAAAATCTAATTAAATTTTTTTCCTTATACTATTACCAATAATAAGTTAATATTTTAATTATAATTTTAATTTCATTAACAATTTACTTGTAAGTTTAATTTTTTATTTTTTAATAATGGAAGCGAGTGCGTAATAACAGATTGCAACTAATGTTGACATGGCAACTCAGCAGACCAAGCCAGTTGTAAAGAAGAAAAAGAGAGTCATGCCTAAGCTACAGCTTGAGGAGTCCCATCATTTAATATAAATATATATATATATATATATATATACACCAATAAGTGGCATAATCATATGACTAATATGTGTTTTATAATTAACCAGATGAAGATTAATTGTCCACGTCCACTCAATTGATAAATAACTAGGATATTGACACTCAGAGCAACAGCAGTGGATCAACAAATCAAAGCAATCACAGTGGAAATGGACCCTAGGGAATGAGTGTCGCTGATGGTCTCTAGGGCAGTGGCTACAGTAAAATAGTTAATCATTCCACAATAATTCCTTTTAATGTGCGCTTTTTGTTATATTACTTTTGATATGGCTAAAAGCTGAAGATCATAAAAGGAATAAAAAGGCCCAACTATCAAGGCACGTAGTAATCAATGACATCAGTTGGAACTATCCCCATATCTGCAAACTAAATTAACATTGAATAGTAAGTTATCATATATTACCGTATTTTTATATCTAACATAAAATGGTTGATGATCTTTTCTCATAAGATAATGTTGTATGTTTATTTTTCCAACTATAGAGAAATGAGTAAGATAGCTCCTATGGTTTCAGATTCATTCTATGTTCAAATTAGTTAAAAAAAAATAGAAAATTTACCTATAATAATAATTTGATGTTTCAGACAAGTTTCAAGATGAATTTAAAAAGAAAGATAAAATAAAGTCATCGGTCTAAGGCTAATCTATTACAGAAACAAAGAGCGTAAAATCCTCATCATCGGCTCATTCCTAAAATTCCACGAATTCAAACTCTTCATAGACATAGATTTAATCTAGTATTAGTAAATTAAATAAATTGTTCATTAGTTAGTTTTCTTTAACAATCATTCTATGACAATTTAATTGTCTCTTATTGATTAAACAATTGAATAAATAATTATTAAATATATACTGGGAACAACTTGCCATCAAACGTGGAAAGTTTAGATTTATAAATGACTGTGATGCACATTGACAGTTCTAAGGCAAAGAAGTAATAACAGACTTAAAATCTTATAGAATATTAAAATATTTTATATATGCCTTTCCTTATTTTTAAGTTAAAGAGTATTTATAGTAGTATAATGAATAGCAGTAAAAGCCAAAGAAAAGTTAAGAGGAAGAGCTTAAAGAAGCTGAAGAAGAAATTAAGAATCAACTTGAATCTGGAGGCAGTTCAGAGAACCCAGTTCTTAAGGGAAATAAAAAGCTTGGTGTTGAAGTTAAGCTTACAGATCTAATTAGATATGGAGGTTTAGGATAAGGTGCATTAATTTCATTGATTTTTATACATCTAAGTTTTATTGTTATCTAAGATCACCAGTTTAACATAGATAAGTTCAAAAACCTTTTAATATAGGTAGGTGCAAGTGGATTTGTGGAGAAAGCTGTTCACAAACCAACCAAGAAAATTATAGCCCTAAAAGTTATACCACTATAGAGCAATGAAAAAGTTAAAAAACAGATATTACTTGAGCTCAGAACTCTCCATGAGTGTGATTGTGACAATATAAACGTTTTTATATATCCATTAATTTTTAGCATAACTTAATTCCGAGATACCTTGAAAATAACAAATAAATATAAGTTTAGTAAGATCGTATGGTTCCTTCTTGAAAGATGGGTATGTTCACATCGCTCTTGAGTTTATGGATGCTGGTACGATCACAGATATCATAAAGGAAGTTGGATCAATTCCAGAATAGATTCTTGGAATGATGACAGTGTAAATTCATAATCTCTTTATATTTTATCTAATAAATGAAAGAGAGTTAATAAAATAATCATAATTCTCAGAGGTTTGGAATATTTGCATAAAACAATGAAAGTAACTCATAGAGATATAAAACCATCAAACATTTTAATAAATAAGAAAGGCATGGTTAAAATTGCAGACTTTGGTGTTAGTGGGTAAATGGATAATACTCTGGATTAATTAAAAATTAAAGAACTATTATTTTATTCCAAATATTGTAAATTTGGATTGCATGTCATCCTGGGTTGGAACTGTAACCTTCATGTCAGTAAGTATATATCTATATCTTATTTAAAATCTTTTAGCCTGAACGTTTGAAGGGAGAATCCTATTTTTCAGATACAGATATCTGGTCGCTCGGTCTGGTACTTGTAGAATGCGCCCTAGGGCGATACCCTTTCCCCTACCCTGACGATCCAGTGCAAGAACTGGGCTTCTGGGAAATCGTAAAATATGTGACTGAGAGAGAACCACCCAAGTTGCCTCCCACTTACTCAGATGACATAAAAGATTTCATTAGTATTTGCTTAAGGAAACAAGGAGGCACTAGACTATCTGCGACCGAGCTGCTCAAGCATCCATTTATAACTAAGTACGAGAAGGTTGATCCCAAACATCTGAAAAGATGGATTAGAACTATTAATTGAGAGATAAAAAACTAAAAAGCTTTCTAATATAATACAAAGGCCAAATGACTACATATAAAAAATTGGAATTGAATTTCTCTCTTTATTTAACCGTTTTATATACTTATTTATTAATTCCTTAAATGAAATTTTCTATCTTTTCTATAATCATAGTCACAAATAAAAGCAAAGATAATCTGATTAAACTCTAAATCGATAAACAACTAATAAAAAAACAAGTAAATTAACTAGCAATAAAATTAAATAGCAAATGAACATTATATTATAATTATAATTTACATATAATGAAAGCAACATTAGAAACAGCTAGTCTTCAAGGAGGTGGGAGAGATTTAGGTTTTCCAGACTCTAAAAGTCAAAACTCTGATTTAAAGTCATCCACCATTTTTCATCCAATCAAAGTTAATTACTATCAATATTTGAGAAAAAATCTTAATCTTTATTGCTTATAAAAAACAAATTGACTTGACTTAAAATAAATTTATAGGTAATTTTTCAAAGTCGTCGTAGAAAACGATTAGAAAGAGTAAAAGTCTCCCAACGCAAAAAAGATAAGAATTTCCAAAGTTTTTATCAAGAACAATAATATATTAAGCATTATGTTATTTTTATCGAAAATGACAGTAATGTTCCAATAATTAACTTTGACCACTCTAATTATTTCTCAAATAGATCATTATATCGATATTAAAACCAGATCACGGAGCCCTCCCCAAAAAAGGTCAATGTCTTCGTTTTTAAACGCTCCTGGCTTCACTTTGAATCCTACGAATACTATAAATACGCTTTATCATAGTTACTTTTTTAAAAAAATAATATAAGCAAATTTAATTAAATCAAAGATGGTAGAGTCCACAGTAAATGACAGCAGCGGGAGTTTATTCCCCAATGAACAGACTCACTCAATACTACTCAAATGCAAATATCTTTGCAAAATTAAATTAAATTTAATTTAAATATTATAGGTGTCATAGAAATATTTATTCTGAGTTGATAGTAAATGAATTTTAAATTTCACTACATATATATTGATTTAAATGCTTGTTTTTATATATATATATATATATATATATATATATATATATATATATTCTGCAATAATAGCAATAGATAAACTAAAATTAGCAATATTCAACTTCGTATATTTACAATAACTCTCAGGTAAATTTTATTGATTATATTATTAACATCTATTGTATTTCCTCAATCTTATCTTAATTCCTGTAGATAAACAATAATTAGCTCGGAGTTAAGAGAGCCCCAAAAATAAGCATGAAAAGACTCTCGATTTAATTTATTAATTGAGTTTAATTAATTAAAAACTTTTATGATTTTTGTTTATTTTATAAAAGATAACAAATAGTTTGTATATTTATAATATAGATTTTTGGAGGACTAGCAGATAACAGGTCATCTTCAGCTCACTAAGATAATTTCACTTCCACATAAATGCAAAAATTGACTGCTCTATTGGGTGGTGCAACAAGTACAGATGCCTCAACTTAAAATTAAAATGTACTTTCTAGCAATTTTCTATCTCCAAATTTCTAGGACACAGCCTCCAAACCTTCTCCCTTTTCTGTAAAATTAGAAAAAATGTTATCATTAAATTATATAGTTAGGAACATATTGAGGTTTATTTTCACTCCTAATTCTAAGTAATAATAATGAAAAAGAATTATAAGTTATAATATACTCACCCAAAACATCCTCTAAAAAACCTCCAAATATCCCTTCATTGAAATCTAAAATTTAGCAAGCTGCACTTTAAGTGCCTTCCTAAAGATCTAATAAAGTTCATCCATTACCCCTTAATCCATAAAGATTAAATAAAAAACAAGTTTCTAGTAACTTATCAAGTTTTATCTTACATTAAATTTAGTTCGTGATTATGACTAAAGTTTATGTTTAAATTTAAGTTTTAACAGAGAACACAAGAAACAGTAATAGTCAACCAGTGGCAATCGTTAAAGATAGAGTATATAGGTGATTGACAGCGAGCAGCGTAACATACCTCGAATACCCCTAGCAAGAGCTTAAACATTTTTAAGTTAGGTGACTCAAAGTGCGTTAACTTTAGATGATTTTCTTGACCCCAAAGATCAACAGCATCTAATTATAACAAAGAACATTTGTTATATTTTCTATCATTTAGCAACTTTATAACTTCAGAGTGGAGGAAGATAAACAAGTTCACTCAGGGTATCCAAGCAGTAAAGTTCCTTATATGTTCCTAAATTTGTAACAAACATAAGTGCATTAAGTGTCCATGCATCGAGACCATCAACGAAAAAGAATTATATTTTCTAATATGCAGGAGTTAGATGACTCGATAGGAGAGAACAACTTTATGAAACGACTTCAGTATAGAAATAAAATGAATTTTGAGCAGTGGCAAGCTGAAATGGCTGAACAGACCAGTCAACACCGATTAAGAGTTAATTAAAATTTATATTTTTCCCTAGTGCATCATTCTAGATAAATTAATACTTTTTTTTTTAAAAAAAAACTATGTTCTTGATGTAATAAAATTAACTTATAAATATCTTCAAAGAGTAATGAGCTATTAACAATAACAAAAATAGCTATAAAACAACTTCAGCAGTAATGAGAATGTCATTTAGTTTGTAAGCGTGCAAGATTAATTCTCAAAATAAAGGCAGCATGAAGAGGAATTAATTTAGGAACTTACTCAGGAAGAAAATGAAGAAATAGAAACAGCATAGGTTATTAATTTAATGAAATTATTTATAATTCATACTAAAAAGAGATAGTGGATTATAAAAATTTATGATTAAAAATTTTAATGCTGTTTTTTTACAAATAAATTGTGTATAAATTACCTTAATAAATTACTCTTAACAATAATAAGCAGCATAACAATCGATATTAATAATAGACTATTTTATAAGGTTATCATAAATAATCTTAAGGAAATTCTTTAATTTAGTGATATCTTATGGAATATTTGGGTCAATGAAAATTTTCATGCCTTTACTATAACTCTGAACTGCCTATATAAATATTGAATACAACATATAAATAATAAGTTAATAAGTCAATTGATATTTTTTAGAGTTAAACTAAAATATTCTTAGTTATTTATTCATTTAAAATCTTTAACCAATATATTTTCTAATAAACTTTATAATAATATAAGAATTTTAATGCTAATTTCTGATAAAATTAAAGTTTACTTATATGTATAGGATTTACGGAATGTAAAATAAGTGTAAAAGATTATTATACAAAAATATTTCAAAAAGCATTAGCCAGCATTAAGCAACTCTCTTTGCCATTTTATAGTCTTTATATACTCTCTAAACAAAAAGATTTGAGATAAATTGTTTTATTAATGGTTTGGATATCCAATTTGTGTTTTTTCTAATTTATTCGGCAAATTTACTTACTTCTAATAATATTAAGGAAATATAATTGGAAAAAGGAATAATCTAAATGATGATTTTAAGCATTCATATATAATTAGTAATATTAAAAGTCAATGAAAGAGAAATATAACTGGTATTTACACGGGTGTGTTTAGAAGTATCAGAAGATACTCCTCCTCGCAATTTGTGCAACAAGTTTACTTCCTGAACTCACCAAATAAACATATTCAATGTATATTTTAAAGAGATAAAGTTATTTGAAATTTTTGATATTCCAAAGTATAAGTTATTAAACTATATGTTGTTTAGTAAAAATTACTAAAATAAGCTGTTGTAACATCTTTGAGTAACAAGTGCGTGCAGTGTCTAAGGTTTAGTGCGGCCTACTGGATGTGCATGGGTGATTCAACTTGTAATGACAACTCACCGGCTTCCTGTGCCTCAAAGACTCAGAACTAAAATGGTAATTTCTATAATGTTATTTTTGAGAAGAAAAAATTTACGTGTCTTTCTAAAACATTGAATTCAAAAAGGATTAGTCAAATAAAAAGGGGTTAAAAAAGATTTATAGTTTAAGAGAACTTGTTTAACTGCAACCCATAAAATCTTTAAGTTGGGCAGATTGATATGACCGACTCCATGATTGGATCCGCCTATTCATATAGTCAAAGTGTGACTGCAGACTCTTACAGCTACGTTCAAATTAAAAATTCCATGACTGCTCGCACCATCTCCTTCTCCGTTAGTTCAATTCCATCCGGACTATAAAATATATTCTTAAGAAATCTAAGAAACAAATTTAGAAAGTGCTTTTCTATAAATTAAAATTTACTTCTATAAGAAAATAAAATTTATGGGACTATTCTTGTATTACACGATAGGATCAACAGTATCCGCCAGCTATTTTTAATGAATTTTATGTATTTATATACGGGAGGTTCATTGTTGACGGTGCCAATAGGGAGTACCTATTATATGTATGGTTTTAATTAGTAAACTAGCGGTTCGTTATCATTCACCATTAGTTTTACTGGATCAACGGTCTCCTCCTACGACGGCAAGTGCCTCAACTGCATGATCGCCACATCCACTTAGTGGTACTGCACAGCGGAGGCAAAGTGCTACGGCTCATAACCCACCTGTGCCTCAAAGACTTAAAAATAAATGTTAAAATCTTTATCATTATATCGATTGAGCATATGAGATGAATTCAAAGCTATATTAGTCAAAATAAATGAATTTATTAATTTTGTTCAACAGTATCAACCAGCTCGAGTTTGACAAGCTATACGGGAGGCTCATTGAATTTATTATGTATGGTTTTAATTTACTAGACACTGACTCATCATATATTCTTAAAAGGGAAACAGGATTCTCAAAATTTATTACTGTTTATATGTGATTAAGAATTCTTAATTAATCTTTTCTTAATGATTTCTTTTTAAATTAACATGTTTCTCATAAGGAATACATCTGAAATTAAGTTTACTAAATTTACTGGGAACATTGTCTTTCCTATTAAGTGCTGTTTCTTTTTTATGAAGATATGAACATAAATACTCAAAATATACTAAATATAGCAAACTCTACTATCTTACTATAACAGCCTGATTTCTTTTAAACACAGAAACTATATGAATGTATAAAATTTGGAAGAACTCATGCCTAAGAGAGAGAGATAAAGGGCTGAAAAATATGATTGACAAAAATGATAAAGATATACAAGTAATAACATGTTTTAGATATAAAGATACATTTTAATTTAGTCCATATTAATTTAATAATTTTCATGAATCAAATAATTTAATATATTTAACTATCCAAACACTTAATATCTTAAAATTCGCTATAATTTATCGCTATAAGTCTTTATCTGAGAATTGTTGTGATTCTAAGTCTTTATCTACATATTTTTGTTGTTAATGATATCAATGAAAATTATGTTCAGGAATATTTAAATAGAGAAATTTCTATAGAAAAATAGCTTAAGCTTTATATCTTTGCTTAAATTATTAACTAAATTAATACTTTGTACTTTTAATCTGAATTTATTTAATTACTTTATTTGAAATGATTGAAACTAAAATGCATCCAGTCTAATATATTGATGTTTAATTTGAATATTAATGAACAAATGATTAACTTAATTTTCATCGACTTAATCAAGTCATTCGATGAATCAAATTGTGATTTTAAAATGAAATGAATTTAATACTTATGGGTGATTAAACTTAATATTTTACTATTATGACTTGCTAATTATAACAGCAACATAAAATATTTATAAATTTTAATAAATTTATATATAAATTAACTAACTGATAAATTAAGGAGATTAATAGCAAAAAAATGCTATAAAATATACTAAACTTCTTAAAAAGGTAAGAATTATTACATAATGTTAATAGGAAGATAAAAGATTATGTAGTTACTAATTGAGGTTTAATAATTTCAATATATTTATAAAATCTATACTTATTTAAAAAATTAAAAGTCAAATTTATAAGCGAAAAACTAAGAGATTCTAGCTCCTACCTATTAATATAAAATAACTTAAATTAAAAACAAAATCATCTTATTTATATATTATTTAAAAAATATTTGTTAATAAAAAACTGTTTTTAAATTGATGTATTTATACTTATACTTTAAATTTATTAATTTGAGTTTGATTTACTTCTGTGCAATATTAATATTATTTACTACATATAATTTAAGCATGCCAATCCAAAAAATTAATAAAATGAGCATTTTTGTGTGCCTATCAATATTTACAGTTACATTTCTGAATGTGAGTTCCCTCACTCAGGCCAACTCCAGTGCACTCCTCCGTTCACGTCTGCTGTCCCAGAAAGACAGAGAGGCATTGCAATTCAACGAGAGATTGCTTTAAGACACAATGTCAACTATTTAATTAATATTTTGTACTAAATTACTACATCTACTACAGATGTGACGACCACTAATACGACTACTGATTCCACCACATCTACAACCGATACCTACAATTATTTTGAATTAGAACTTATTTCTCCTAAGTAATTAATATTGCTAAAATAGATAATATTAGGAAATTAGAGAAATACGAATTAATTAAATTAGAGAAGATAATCATAACTGGCACTGATTACATTTGCTTTTAAAAGTAATTTGATTTGATAAACTTTTAATATTAAACTTAATTATAATAATTAATTTTGACCAAATCGTACAAATTGTACATTATACTATTTGATATTTAAAAGTTTTAATTAATTAAGGCGTACTTTTGAAATCGTACAATTTGTACATTGTACAGTTTAGAATTAATGTTTTTTAAAAATCAGATTGTACAAAAAGAATGAGATATATAATAGATTAGTAATTAATAAATTAAATGGTTGTAATGGAGAAATCTCTCTAAACTAAACACAAATGCATCAGAGTCATTATCGCAAACCCCAAAACCCCTCTGCTGTTTCTCTATGTGTTCTTGTGTAGTTTGATTATTCTGCTGCTATTAGTCTGTATTTCCCTCCGAGTAACAAGGATCACCTTCTCGCATAGTGTCTCCTCTATCATCCGTCCTGGGTCTTTAACGGTACTCTTTGCCGCCGGAGATTAGTTTAGTAATGTTTGAGTCGCCAAAATGGAATAGTGAGAAGTTAGAGATGCAGAGTGTTGTACGGTACTGCTTCAGTGACATACGGTGGTCTTTGGACCCAGGACGGATGATAGAGGAGACACTATGCGAGAAGGTGATCCTTGTTACTCGGAGGGAAATACAGACTAATAGCAGCAGAATAATCAAACTACACAAGAACACATAGAGAAACAGCAGAGGGGTTTTGGGGTTTGCGATAATGACTCTGATGCATTTGTGTTTAGTTTAGAGAGATTTCTCCATTACAACCATTTAATTTATTAATTACTAATCTATTATATATCTCATTCTTTTTGTACAATCTGATTTTTAAAAAACATTAATTCTAAACTGTACAATGTACAAATTGTACGATTTCAAAAGTACGCCTTAATTAATTAAAACTTTTAAATATCAAATAGTATAATGTACAATTTGTACGATTTGGTCAAAATTAATTATTATAATTAAGTTTAATATTAAAAGTTTATCAAATCAAATTACTTTTAAAAGCAAATGTAATCAGTGCCAGTTATGATTATCTTCTCTAATTTAATTAATTCGTATTTCTCTAATTTCCTAATATTATCTATTTTAGCAATATTAAATGAAAAGAATACCACTTCTACCACAGATTCGTCAAGCAATACTACTACTACTGATAAATATATTAATAAGTTTTAAATGATAATATTTTGGATACTGATAGCAGTAACACTACAACTACCACTGATGGATCAAATACAACCAACAGCACTTCAAATACTGATGCCAACAACACCAGTAACGGTTCTAGTGACAACTCCACTACATCTACAAATAACACCGACACCTCTAATAGTACAAACACAACCACTATCCTTGAAATAATTATAAATTATAATAATAAATAAGTTTACTGAATTTAATAAAATAATGTTAGATTACTATTTAAATCACCTAAAAATAGCCCAAAAATGAGTAATTAATAAGTGGAATTATTACTTTTGATTTAATGGGCTATTATATCTCTTTCATTATAATAAATATATTATACGAATAGTATTCTAAAAACAAGTAAAATTAATATAAATTAGTAAATAATTATGATCATTTTTTATCAAACATGCACTTGATTATATTTAATAATAATTTATTATATTCTTAAAATGTTTATATTTTAGAAATAATACTACAACTGATAGTGGAAATAACACCACCACCAATTCCACTAATACAACTATAGATGAATGTTAAATTAATTATATTTATTTTTTTCAATTATTACACATATCTTTTAAAGCTTTATTTTTAAAGAACAGTTATACATAAATAGGAAATCTTATAAACATTTGTAATTTCTTATATAAAATATTTAGGTCATAGCTAGGTCGGCTGATGAGAGAGAGCCTGTAGTCCGAGCCCCGATCTGCCAACAGTTTATCATCGACAAATGATCTATTGGTCCTCCTAGTGAACAGGTGACGGGTACCGTCACATATGCGGTCTCGCTCTAACCAGTTGCTTCAATCGACTTGCCTTCAAATGTCCCAAACTAACATAAGAAACCTTACCTTAAGTATTTCTTTGGCAAACATAAGATATTGATGTGTAAACTGTTTGACTTCTAGCTCATTGATTTCTTAATCTTCTTTTAGACACCGCAAGAATTAATAATTAATAAATGAGGCTTTAATGTTAATTATACATCACTATCACCCTTACATGAGTGAATAACAACAACTGCTAAAACATTTATTAATATAATTTATATAATTTTGTTATCAATTCTATATTTAGAATACTGAGGATAAGCCAAAGAAGATGACTAAGAAGGAGTATTTCTTCTATGTGATTGAGACTAAGAACTTGACTATCCCAGTGTACGATGCTTCAAAATATAACAACACCCAGTCAAACAATACTGATACTACAAACAGCACCAATCACAATGAATAAAGTGTCTTATTTTTAGAAGAATGTGAAATGTTTTTATTAATGGTACTGATAGTGGCAACAATTCAACAAACAATAGTACATCTAACTAGACTGACAGCAGTAATTCAACCACAAATAGCACAATCAATAATACTGATGGTAGCAATTCCACCACAAATAGCACAAGCAATAACACTGATAGTAGCAATTCGACAAACAATAGCACAAGTAACAATACTGATAGTAACAATTCAACCTCAAATAGCACAAGCAACAATACTGATAGCAACAATTCAACTACAAATAGTACAAGCAATAACACTGATAGTAGTAATTCCACCACAAATAGTACAAGTAACAACACTGATAGCAACAATTCAACTACAAATAGTACAAGTAACAACACTTGATTAATGATTTTAACATATATAATGTTTAATACTAAAATCAAACAATCAATTTTAGTCGTGACGTAGACGTATCTGAGTGAGTTGACGTGGTAAACTTCCGTCAAGTGGCAGTCATAAAGTAGAAAACTCCGAAAAAACCATTCTCGCTAGTCTTCTCCCAGAATCAAGATGTCACCACAGTTTGTACCTGGGGACAGAGCTCGTGAGATCCAACTGAATGACAGAAGATGGAGAAAAAAGCTTACCGGTCCCACCGCTGCTGGGAAACGTAATCCCTATCCTTTCGCTGTGGTAGCTTCAGCACCCTAACCCGGTGTGGGAGAAAAATCCTTATCGTTGGCTTCAATGGTTTCCGTCTTCTCACTTTCGAAGGCAGAGCATACCTTCATCCTGCTTTCTATTACCTAGGAAACTGAACTCAAGCCAGGTAACTCATCTATGCAGGGAAATCATTAGCGTGCAGAATACTCGAGGAGTCTAGGATCTGACAGATTAAACCCCGCAGACTGGTCCCTCATGCGTTGCACCCAGCAACCCCCTACCTGGCCTCGGTAGGCCTTAGTGTAGTAGAAAGCTCTATTAGAAAGTCTCCAGCCTCGGGCCCCTGTGGGTCACCCATCCTAATAACTTTCTAATTTAATAATAGAAAGAACACTGATAGTAACAATTCAACCACAAATAGTACAAGCAACAACACAGATACCACCAATTCGACTTCAAACAATACTGATGCCTCAACAAATACTACAACAGATTCAACATAAAACAATACTGATGGGACTTAAACCAACAATGGAACCAATGGCAGTGATAATGGAAATAAAGACCAAAATACAAGATTGAGAAGAGTTCTTGAGGAAACAACTACCACGACCACAACAACCAATGGAGGTGATAGCACAGTGACTGTGACAAACACAACTGATGGTACAACAACTAACACAACTGATGGAACTGCAACTACTAATACAACTAACACAACAACTGATACTACTACAAATACCACGACTGACACTTCAAATAGCACAAATACAACTGATAGCACCAACACAACTGATAGCACTAACACAACAAACACAACTGATAGCACAACACAACAGACACCACAAACAGCACTACCAACACAACAGATAATTCCACATAATCAACAAACTCCACTACTAACACCACAAGCAATGTTTCTAACACTACTTAATTGCCAGCAGCTTTCGTCAGCGAGTTGAGATACTTCTATACTACGATTGACAACTCATTTGTTGATTACTTCGGAGAGAGATTGTTCAAGAACTTGAATCTTAATGATGATAGAATGCTCACCACATTATTTATACAAACTGGGGGTGATGCTACCAATTTTGAATAGATCGTGGCCACAGACAATATAAATTGAGTGAAATTTAGTCACCACTTTACAATAAATTTCTAATTTAGGGAAATAATCATTGGTTATTTATGAATAGTGCCAAAAGCTCATCAAGCGATGACAGTGACTTCAATTTAGTATACATGGTAATAATTCCAGTTGCTTCAGCCATTCTTGTCAGTATCATGTTAGTCATTCACTAAATCATTTAATGCCTCCAATTTAACATTTAATATATATAAATAGATTGTGCTCAGATGCTGCATGATGAAAAAGATGATTGATGGCCAATAAAAATGGATCTGCAAATATAAAGTCTGTTCTTGCTGCATCAAGAGTGGAGATTTAGAGAAAGGCAATATCAAGGCTGTAAGACCTTCAAGAATTGATCACATTAAACTCCAAGACAACTCAATTATGGATCCAAATAATGTAACGCATGCTTCTGTCATGAACAGCCCCACTTGAATATTATTTCACTTTTATTTTTGTTTTATTAACTTCTGCCACAGGCACAAGAGTGGAAGAAACTGGCAATTACAATAGCACTCAAACAGGTGTGACTCAAGGCAATTTGTAAACTCAAACAAATCGCTAGGATACACCCACTAAGAGCAATCGCCCCCCTAAGTATGAGGGATTAGGTATGGTCGCAGGCTATCCAACTAAAACTGTGGGAACAATGTATGACAAAGTTAACCAAGATAGCAATAGTAAGCCTAAAAATGACAAAAACGGTCCAAAAGGCAGAAAGATTTGAGGATATTTTATAATAAAGGGACTTGTATTTAATTATAAATTTAGCTAATTATATTAAAATTTACAAAATGAGGAAAAATCTGATCAAGATGAATATAAAAATGTAACTCCCTTTAATAAAGATATATAATTGGTGATGGCTAATCTGTAACAAACTTTCAGTTTAACTTCTAATTTAACTTTACTCTTATTTAAATTATTATTACTTATCTAATAAAAGCAATTTCAGATAAAACTAAGTTTATATAAATTAACAATTAAAAATCTTGGGACATTGATTTTAAATAACTAAATAGAGTCAAAAAGAGTAGAGACTGAATAGCAGTTACAGATTGCTATTATTTTAAAATATACCCCGTACATAGTTAATTTAACATTCTAATAATAAGTAGTACTATTGTAAATAATAGAATATTAATTAAAAAATTTAAAAAAAACAGTATATGGGTTTAGGGTAATCTATAAAATACGATTTAGCAATAAATAAATTGCTTATTAAATATGAAATTTAAGTATTAAGATTTGAAAATCAGCATTTTTTCATTATCTGTTACTTCAAAAAGAATTATTATAATAAATATTATCAAGTTTTTTACCGAGGAAAAGATAAATAAAATAAATAATTTTAAATATCAAATTACGTAATTAAATTGTCTTTTTAGCCTATAAATATTCGGCATTTTAATTTTATAAAGCAAATAATTCCCTGTATAAAGTAATTATAATTTAGATATGGAATCCACTATTTTGAAACAAGTAAAACTGGCAATCATTGGAGGGTCAGGAGCAACAGGGAGAGAAATCATCAGAAATGCAAAGCAAGATCCAAGAGTGAAGGAAATCGCCATAATTGCCAGGAGGACTCTTGATGAGTGGAAGCAGGAAGACTACAAGCCAGAGTTGAAAATCATTCAAAGAGAAAACTTGGAAAATCTTCATGAACTTTAGGATTAACTGTAGGGTTACGATATCTTTATCAATTGCATAGGAGCCAGACAAAAGGTTGGAACAGTAGAATATACCAAAGTTGAGAAAGAAATTCCTATTTAGTTTGCTTAACTTGGAAAATCTTGCGGAATAAACTACTTTTCCTACTTATCAGTTATGGCTGCTAATCCCAAGGCTTTTCTGTAAATTTTGAGAGTAAAAGGTGAAGCTGAAGCTTGTCTCTTTGATGTGAACCTCCCTTGTACAACCATGTTTGGACCTGGAACTTTGGTTAATAGAGAGAATGACTTCAGATGGGCTGAATGGCTCTTTACTAAACTACCCTTCCCTAAAATTGATGATAAAGTACTCGCATATGCCATGTATCATCATGCTATTGAAAAGGCTCTTGAACTTAAGAATAAGGAGATTAGTGAAAGTGAAAGGTGGAAGATCAGTATATAAAATAGTGATATAAAGAAATATGCAGAGGCTAAGTAAAAGGAATTAGAAGAGATAAATGCATGAATAGATAAAATAGAATAACTTAACAGCTATGTAAAATGTGGTTTAGACTTTACTTTTATAAATATCGTTTCATTTAATTACGTGTGTAAATTTATATTTTAATTTCTAAGAAATTAACAGTAAAAAATTTCAAATAATTTAAGAAATTTAAAAAATTAATCCACTATATTGAAACAAGTAAAACTAGCGATCATTGGAGGGTCAGGAGCGACAGGGAGAGAAATCATCAGAAATGCAAAGCAAGATCCAAGAGTGAAGGAAATCGCGATAATTGCCAGGAGGACTCTTGATGAGTGGAAACAGGAAGACTACAAGCCAGAGTTGAAAATCATTTAAAGAGGAAATTTGGAAAATAAATACCAGAAAACCTAGGGCAATTTGATTGAATTTTTTATTGATAAAAAAATATTAACGAATACTTTACTTGGGCAATATTTTACTTTACTACAGTATATTAAGGGAAAACTAATGATATCAAGAATATATATATTCATATAGTTACTAAATGCTAAATGAAATTTGTTCATTTTGTAAGCTTTTTTTTATTAAAATATTCCACTTTATCTTAAATTGATTTGAACTCTGAAACATGATTACTTTGATGAAGTTATTTTATGAGCTTAAATGATATGCTATGTCAACTATTTTATTAGAATTATAGTAAAATAGTCATTTATACACTTCCTAAGAAATATTTTGTACAAATTAATGGTTGTTTAAAGTGATAGTGAATATATTTAGAGAGAATTAAAGTTTCAATTTAAAAAAAGTCAGGCGATATGCTAAAACATTAATTAATATGTTATGAATAATTTAGATAATGTTTAGCAAGTAAATTTAAAACTTATTTTAGTTTTATTTTGGATAAAATAGACAAAAACTGAGAAGAACTATCAACGAAATATATATAAAAAGAATAGTCCTGATCTTTTTCAAGCTTTGAAATGGTTAAAAAAATTAAAAAGTGATTAAACCTTCAAATAACTACCATAAGATTGAAGAAACTATTTCTTGAAATTCAGTCTGAATTCACAATAAAATAATCGTTTGAGGTAAATATAAAAATTACTTGGGTTATCAACTATCATGCTGCCAAATTATCTCATGGAAAATAGAAAACGAGTATGGCAGTCATAGTCTTCCATATACATTTCATTTATTTTAGAGATGTCACTTTAAAGCATGATCCCAAATAATAAAAAATAGATTAGAATAATTTAGATTTTTTTAAAAAATTATAATTCACTCCAAACATATAAGGGATATTTATTTTAAATCTTTCAGAGCTTCAAGATTAGCTTTAGGGCTACGATATCTTTATCAGTTGCATAGGTGCCAGACAAAAAGTTGGAATCAAGGAGTTCACCAAAGTTGAGAGAGATATCCCAATTTCATTTGCACAACTTGGAAAGACTTGCGGTATAAACTACTTCGCATACCTCTCTGGCATGTATTCTGATCCCAAAGCAAGAATGTAACTTATGAGAGTAAAGGGAGAGACTGAGCATGGCATCTTCGATGTTAATCTACCATGCGCAACTATGTTCAGACCAGGTACTCTAATTAATAGAGAAAATGATTTCAGATGGATTGAATGGGTCTTGGCGAAATTGCCAGGCCCCAAAATTGATGATAAATAACTTGCCTTTGCCATGTATCATCACGCAGTTGAAAAAGCATTAGAACTTAAGGACAAAGAAATCAGTGAAAGTGAGAGATGGAAGTTAGTCATTGAAAATAACGACATCAAGAAGTATGCGGATAGCAAAGAGAAGGAGTTGGAAGCCAAACTTGCCTGATGCATTGAATTTACTATTTAATAATCAAATATTACTTTTACTTCAAAAAAATTAATTTCCTCAATTGTCTTCAAATACGTATTATGTAAATTCAAACTTAATTGATAGGAGTTTATAAGTCAATCATTTTATTAGTATTAAACTAAATGGAATCAAAAATATCCACAGATTAAATCAAGTTAGCTATAATTGGTGGTTCTGGTGCGATTGGAAAAGAAATCATCAGATGCTCCAAATAAGATCCAAAAGTGAAGGAAATTGCTATCATAGGTAGAAGAGCTCTTGAAGAGTGGAAGCAAGAAGATTACTTACCAGAATTGAAAATGCTTTAAGTTGAAAATCTAGATGATTTGTCTCATTTAAAGGATTAACTACTTGGATATGACGTCTTTATCAGTTGTTTGGGAGCCAGAGTAAAGAATGGGCACCAGGAATTTATAAGAGTTGAGAGAGACATTCCACTTTCGTTCGCTGCTCTTCGGTAAAAGAATGTGGAGTCAATTATGTCTCCTATCTCTCTGGAAATTTGGTTGACTCAAAATCTTGGTTTAAAGAGTGCAAAGTAAAGGCAGAAACTGAGATCGGTATATTTAATATGAATTTCCCAGTATCTACCATGTTCAGACCTGGGATGTTAGTTAATAGAGATAATGACTTTAGATGGGTTGAGTATATCTTTGCTAAATTGCCAGGACCTAAAATCGAGGCAAGTATGCTGGGCTATGCTATGTATCAGCATGCTGTTGAAAAAGCTCTAGACCTCAAGTATTATATTAACATTAAATTTATTATAAAAATAAATATTTTTTAATTATAAGGCAAATAAGCCAGTTAAGAAAAGATTTCATTAACAAATAAAGAAATAATTGAATATGCAAACAATCTTAAAAATCTTAAAACTTCAGAAATTCATCACTAATGAATATTTATATGACTTTAATTTTTATCAATCAAATTTATCACAAATATTATAATAAACAATTATTACATTATATCATTAAATTATTTTTAAAAAATCAATAAGAAAAGAAAAACTTATAAAAAATTTATAAATTATAATAAAAATGAATAATATAGTTATAAACTTTCGAATAATTCTATATTATAAACTATCAATAAAATACTTTAAACTTTAACTCGAACTTTATAAACTTATACCTTTTCAAATTAAAATATATATTATTTTGAACACACTAACACATATAAATTAGATTATAAATCTTTTATTTCTTTTTAAATTAGCTCCAACTATGTTATCTTACGACGATATAAAGCAAAAAGCAGATAAATCTCGCATCTCCCTGGTCATAGACAACGAATACAGCATCTATTATATAGTACTACCCAAGGATAACAACACTTTTGACTATAAATTTGCTACTTAATTTCATGAATGTTTGGATCAAATAGAATCGGACAATCTGAGATATAGAGAAGAATAATCTAAATTTTATGAAATGGAATTAATACTGGCAAAAAATAATAATAATGAGACAGATTCTATAACAGAGAGTGGGAAATAAATACACAAGTAATAATAGTAAAGAAGTTAGACAAATTTATAAAATGACAAATAATTGAGAATTGTTAAAGATAAACCAGCAGTTATGATCACTCTTGGGCTGGGAACGAAAATATTCTCAACAGGTTTTTAAAAAATTATAATTTATTTTGTGTAAATTGGTTTTATTAAATTTTAAAAACGTAATTGCATTAAATAAAGTTAAAAAAAAGGTTTTAATTTGGATGCCATCAAGAAATTCGAAGCAAGAATAGAGCTTCCATTAATTATGTAATAGCTTTTAGCAAGATTACTGATCTTTCCCATGCCCACAGCTTGTCTCTTTAATGGGCATACAATTATTATAATTTTAAATTATAACTGTTGTAATTAAGAACTCCAATAAACTAATATTTACAATTGCAGGAGGATTGATATTTGGACTATGTCACGATTTTAGAATTATGCGTGAGGACAAAGCTTTTATATAACTTTCAGAATTAAACATTGGACTTGGTTTTATGCCTGGATATGCAGCTGTAGTCAAGCACTAGTTAAATGCTATACTAATTATCAGTAATTTATAAAATAATAAGAAATTGGTTAAAGTAGTCATATAAAGCACCCTCATATTTTAAAATAAAATATTTCAAATGCTGAAATGATGAGATTATTAATATTCGGGAAGAGATATAAGAGTCAACAAGCTTTAAAAATGGGAGTAGTTTAGAAATTGTTCAAAGACGAAGATGATATGATTAATTGGGCCTAAATATTCTAATTTAGGTCAATTCAATACCATATTTGGCCATTTCCATATTTTATTTGAATGTAAAATATTTGGGAAGAAATATAGCCACTTAGGTGAAAATAGAGAAGCAATGAAAGAAACAAAAATGAATATTCACTGGCAAGTCCATAGCATCCTCACCTCCTTCAATGAATTGAATCAAGATACTTTGAACTCGATTAAATTGTGAAATTTATTGATATATTTAAATATAATTGTAAATGAATAATTGCTTAACTTTAACTGTATACAAAGGATTCATTTTTTCATATCGATTAATGATTTTAAACTAAAGTATATCAACAAGTTTAATTATATCATATGGTCATATTATTTCTTACTTCTTAAATTTCGAGCTTATTTAATATAATACATATTTAATTAAAAAACTCATAGATAAAAATGCAAGATACCCAAATTAAAAACACCCCAAAACCCCTGAAGAAAAGGATGACATTTGCTTAGATATAAGAAAAGGCAGCTAAAGATAGAATATCATTAGTATAGGATGACAATATATTTTTTATTGTGCTGCCTAAGGAAGATAATCAATTTGATTATGATTTTATCAAGCAATATCAAATAAATTAAATATAGAAATATAATTTAATAATGAATTATATAGTTTTATTACAAAATATTAAAATCTAATATCATGAATGTTTGGATATTATTGAGAAATCAAAGGGTCCTGCTATAATGGTATATGTTCACCCCGAGGTACCCCCCCCACTCCTCCCAGTCCCTAAACCGAGGTACCCCTCCTCCCACCTCAAAAATGAAGTCCCCCTAATATTCCCCACTTTATATGAAAAATCATATTCCTAAGGTCTGAATCGTCTCCCTTCATGACATCTCACTCACATAACGATATCTATATATAAAATGACATAGTTTTTCAAAATTATGCATTATCTTTTTAATTGCTGTTTTGATTTTATTATGCATTTTTGGCATTTGTCACTACGTCCGTCGACTATTTAAAACATATACTGCCATAGGAAATATATTTTTATTGAGTTTACATTGTCTAGACTTATTACAGATTTTATTAATACAATAAAGCTATGCACATAAAAATTCCAAAAATCTTTTCAGCCTAAATCATCTCATTTCGATTTAAATGTAAAAATTAACATGAGTAAATTTTTTTAAAAAAATATATTTACTCTCTTAAATTAATATTATTTATCAAAAAAAAATGATCATGATTGTTAATTTATTATTATTTGTTAAATATTAGCATAATCATGATCATTTTTTTTGATAAATAATATTTATTTAAGAGAGTAAATATATTTTTTTAAAAAAATTTACTCATGTTAATTTTTACATTTAAATCGAAATGAGATGATTTAGGTGAAAGATTTTTGGAATTTTTATGTGCATAGCTTTATTGTATTAATAAAAACTGCAATAAGTCTAGACAATGTAAACTCAATTGAAATATATTTTCTATGGCAGTATATGTTTTAAATAGTCGACGGACGTAGTGACAATTGCCAAAAATGCATAATAAAATCAATACAGCAATGAAAAAGATAATGCATAATTTTGAAAAACTATGTCATTTTAATATAGATATTGTTATGATAGCGAGATGTCATGAAGGGAGACGATTCAGACCTTGGGAATATGATTTTTCATATAAAGTTGGGTATATTAGGAGGACTTCATTTTTGAGGTGGGAGGAGGGGTGGGAGGGGGTACCTCGGTTTAGGGACTGGGGGGGGTTCGCTCGTGTGAACAGGTATATTAACTAAAATTTTATGAGTATTTTTAATTATAGAATTATAAATTAAATGGCCACAGTGAATTTAGGAGGAAAAACCTTTAGCTCTGGGTTTAATTTGGATGTGATAAAATCAAGCAGAGATCCTTATGAATTGCCTGTATTAATGTAATAGCTTTTGGCAAGAATTTTAGTTTTTCCAATTCCCACTGCTTGCATCTTTGATGGTATAGCTGTAGCAGGGGGTCTCATTTTTGATTATTTTTATCTCAAAAATTAATTTTGAGATGTTTATAAATTGAAAGTTTTTCATTTTTGGATTGGTATTTGACTTCAGAATAATAAGAGAAGAAAAGGCTTTTGTACAATTAAATGAATTGAATGTTGGGATTGGCTTGATGCCAGGCTTTGCAGCTATTATCAGAAATCAGTTAGATTCTTAAATGGCAAGATTATTAATATATGGTAAGAGATATAAGAGTGAGCAGAGTAGAAAGATGAAAATTGTCCAGAAAATATTATCTATTAATTTTATACAAATTTGAGTAGTCTATTTACTCCCATATTACATAAAAATGTATAGTATGAATTTGTGAAATATACCGAGATGAGCAAGACATGATAAACTTAGTTTCACTTTTTTATAAAGAATTTGGTCATTTAGGTGGTAGAAGAGAGGCTTTGTATGAAACTAAAATCAACATGCATTATGACACCTATAAGATGCTGAAGGAACTTCCTCCCCTCAAATTGGCCACTCTCAACAATGAATTTAAGCTTTGAATGATTAAATATATCAATTATAAACGCATCAAATTATTTATAGTCTCACAAGATTCAAAAACTTCTCTTAACATTTATTTATTAAGTTTATTTTCATAATTATAGCATAATTATTGATTATTAATGTCAAATATAGTTAAATTAAAAGTTGTTTAAAATGAATATAGTTATCAGTTATCAATGCTTAAATTTAACTTACTTTTCTAAATTTTCTGACCAATTTTATAAAATAACTTCTACTATTTTCATTTTGGACCTTCTGTCTTGATTATCTTCATCAATGAGTAATTAATGAATATCGTTGTCTATAATCAAATCTTAGTTGCATATTTATTTGCAAGTTTTCTAACAGTAATTTATGAATTAAGAACAAATAAATAAAATTTAGTGCAAATTTATATATAAAGTTATCTACATAGAAATATTAGCAAAACACATAAAAATTTTTAATAAAGTTCTATTTATCTATTACTTTATATAAATTAATCATTAATTACTATATATTGTACTAAATCCTTTCAAGAGTATATTATACTTAACGATTTATAGATTGGATTGCCACCTCTCATCTTTGTTTAGTAACTTATAAATGACTCTATTATTTTCTTCATCGCTTAAATACCATGCTGCTTTTTACTCTAAATTAAAGTAGGAACTTGCAAAAGCTAAATAAACTAGATCATTTTCATTTATAAAACTTAAATTAAATAGTATCAAATATTGTTATAAATAATATAATTCAATCTTAGTAACATCCAATTTTAAAATAGAATTGAGAACCTTTTAGATAGAATATACCAAGTTGAAGTAAAAGATTTAATGATTATAAAAATATTAATAAAGGAAGCTTATAAATATTTTATTCAATCTTATTTATAGAAAACAGAAACCATTTCATTTTATTCAAAAATCATTACAAAATTTTAAGTTAAAATAGTTTTTATTTAATAAATGAATGATGATGAAATAATGATTAATTATTAGGTTTTAAATTGTAAGCTTCTTTTATTTATTCAACAATTTAGTGCAGCTTCTCGTATTCTTAAAATACACAGTATGCTTCAAAGAGAAAGATATAGTGGTCTAATTAATTTATTGATAGTTTGCAATACTTCTCAAGATATTGAATTGAATCTATGTTGTTCCCTAGTTTCATATGTAATTTAATTACGTGTAATTATTTTATTAATTATAAATTTGAAAATTTCTAATATCATATTAATTCAGATAAAATTGTAATGAGCTAAGATAATCATAAATTAATAATTTTGTTTAAATTTATATGATTTTTTTGGATTTAAATATTCCTAATCTTCTACAACAATTTAAAGTTTCATCTGCTGGCTCCCCAAGAAGATTTCTACAAATTTCGATAGATTTCTCTTCACATTTCAAAGCTTAACCAAATTTACCCTAATCTTAAAATGCCATTGACTTTATTTTTTGTAATTCATGAAAGTACAAAGAGCTCTCTGAAAAGTGTTATTTTATTAAAGAGCTGCATTTTATACCTTAAAAAATTTTTCATAAAAAACTTAATATTTAATTCTTAATTTTAAATGAAATTAATTTTATATAGTTTGGGAGGGGTGATAAAAATTAAACTTCAAAATAATAAAAATAATTATTAGGTTTTAATTACAGAACATAACTTTATGCTTTTGAGTAGTAATGTTATTTTGCCTTACAATAAGCTAATTTAATTAGAGAATCTATCATTATTTCTATGTTTTACAACTCTTAGCTGAGTTTCAAGGCATTTATAAATAAATATAAATTAATTGGCTTAACTTGCTTTTTACTCACAAAGATCATATTGCTTACTTTCAAACCATCTCTAACTCTACAAATTGTAGATTTAAACTAAAATGTTTTGTCTCTCTATTTGCTTTATTTATTATTCGAATACTTAAATATTTTTGTGAAATGGCTTTGTGTATTTTAAAAACTGAAAGAAATATTCAAGGTCCTATTCCGAGTAGTTTAATTGAATTCTATATTGTGATGGATTTCTCATTTAATCAAGATTAATGTCTCTTAAAATTCTTTTATATTTAAAGCTCTCATGACAACGCTTTTTAATTTAAAATTTCAGAAATTAATCATGTCTTTTATCACAAGATTTCAAGAGCAAAATTAACACATCTTTCCAAATTTAATCATCAAAATCTAATATCATTTTACTATTGCTATAACTAAATATATAATCAATTTTTATAGAAATTGTAAATTTACAAAAATAGATGGTGAAATTAAATCAATTTTATATTTCTGAATAACAATTTAAACTTTTAATTTCTTTATTACTTATTCGATGATATTAATTCATTAAAATAGTTGATATCCCCATTAAAAAAGCTTAAAAGATGAAGTATAAAAATATTTTAACTATAATTTAAATTTTTTAAGTAGAAAATTCTTTTATTTAGTAATGTTTTTATTTAAAAAATAATAATAATCAATTATAATTAATGTTGCAATTCTTAAATTTCTTAATATAAATTTACTAGGGAATATTATTAAAATTCCAGTTAATCTAATTTGGAAATGGAATGAAATATTAATTTTCTTCTGTATTTTCTAGTGACTTAAAATCTCCAAATTTGTCTTGTATAATTTCTAGAAAGTTAATTTGCTCCCCATTATCAAAGATTTTATCCTCAAGTAATATAGATTTTGTTCTCTTAGGACTTAACGATGCTTTCTGATGTAATTTTTAAGAGTTAGAAAGATGTATTAGTCCTTCAATTACCTTAAAATATGTATAATTTCTATTTGCTAAATTGGTATTTTTTTATTAAAAAAATACCTAGCCATATGTTGTTATTCTTAATATTTCTCTGACGGCTAGACTTTTATTCTCGAGCAAAAGCTTTGAGGATAGTTATAGAGCAAAATCATTTTGAAACGTAAAGTACTTATTATTGAGGTAAGCACATTTTTAAACTGAATAAGAATTAAAAAAGAAAATATGCTTTAAGTAAAATTAATCCTAATATATTTAAATAAAAATTCGAAATTTAAGCAAGATTGCTATTCCTTTAAAAATAATTTACAAAGTATTTTACATCTCAAAAAATTAAGTGTATTAAGCAATAATGTATTTCAAAGTAATTTCATGAAGCTTTAACTTGCTCTTTTTAAAATCTAAATCATTAATCATCATTTCAAGAAGTTCAGAGCCGTGACTTAGTTTTTTCAGTTTCATTAAATGATAAATATCATGAAAAGTCTTCCAAAGTCCAAATCTATCATTTAGAT